>SNQJ01S0018182.1:66850-91253 GCA_010110895.2 Picea sitchensis | reverse complement strand
CTGGTTCTGAGAGACTATCCTTATTATATGGTTTTTCAGGGTACAACCAAGTCCTAATGTCTCCTCCAGACCAACTTAAAACTACCTTCCGCACTCCATGGGGCACCTACGCTTACAGGAAAATGCCCTTTGGATTGATTAATGTCGGTGCCACTTTCCAGAGAGTGATGGACATCACTTTCCGAGGTTTATCAATCAATCCATCATAGTTTACTTAGATGATGTTACTGTATTTTCCAAAAACAAAACCGATCATCTAACTCATTTAAGAGCCGTTATACAGTGATGTCGTAAATACAAGATTTCCTTAAATCCTAAAAAATCTATCTTCGTAGTAGAACAAGATAAACTCTTAGGATTTATTGTGTCAAGCAAAGGGATGATTATCGACCCTGAAAGGACTCAAGTCATATCGAAACTTCCCCCTCCCTCATCCAAAAATTCTATGCAGTCTTTCTTAGGATAGATAAACTTCGTCAGGAGATTCGTTCCCAGTTTCTCCGAGATGGTGAGACCTTTACAAAATTTAATTAAGAAAGACACACAATATCATTGGGGGCCCTTAGAAAATCAAGATTTTAATTCAATAGAAAAGGCCATAATAGATTCTCCTTCTCTCATGAGCCCCGACTTTTCATAAGACTTCACGCTCTACACATTTTCTTCTGACCACTCTTACGCTACCGTCCTAACTCAAAAGAATGCTGAAAACAATGAAGTACCCATTGCCTTTATGAGCTCTGCTTTCAAAGGTGCGGAACTAAATTACCCAGCGGTGGATCAAAAATCCTACGCTATTTTTAAAGCAGTCAAACACTTCTGATCTTATCTTTTTAAATCTAGGACGAAAATTATTGTCTCTTACCCAGCCGTCAGGAATCTGTTAGTGCAGAAAGAACTAGGCGAAAAGAGGGCGAACTGGGTTAGATCCTTACAGGAGTACGACATAGAAATCACCCCAGCTCAAATAGTGAGAGGCCAAGGGTTATGCAAGTTAGTTGCTGATTCAACAGCAGGACATCAAGAAGAAAATGATAGACCAAACCTAGGACAACACAATCAAAATGCAATCTGTTGTGCACAAAACTCTGTCAGTCCCTGGTATGACGATATAAAATTCTGTCTTGAACATGGGTCAGCCCCCCGTCACCTAGATCCCACTAAAAGAAGAGCGTTAAGATTAAAATCTGCCTCATGTCATCTGATTAATGGTATTCTATTTCATCAAAATTTCGATGGAGTACTAATGCACTGTCTTGAGAAAGATGAAGCAGAAAAAGTCTTATTAGAATTGCACGCAGGAGAAGCTGGTGGGCATTTTGGTGGTGACACCACTGCCCATAAAGTTTTGAGAGCCAGTTATTACTGGCCTACACTTTTTAGAGACACTCATGCCTTGTGCCGCAAGTGTATTATTTGTCAAAAAGCATCTGGGCGGTTACAAAAGCCAGCCTTTCCTTTACATCATGTCTCAGTAGACTCCCCTTTTCAGCAGTGGGGTCTTGATATTATAGGTCCAATCAATCCGCCATCCTCAAAACATCATAAGTTTATCATAATAGCCACAGATTACTTCACCAGGTGGTCTAAAGATGCCGCATTAAGAACTGTGAATACCAGTCAGGTAATTGCATTTTTAATTCAAATATTATTACTCGTTTTGGTATCCCTGACTGTTTAGTATTCGATAATGCTTCTTATTTTTCGTCTCTTGAGATGAGCGAGTTCACTCTAGAAAAAGGAATTAAATTGAAGTATTCTTCCAGCTACTACCCTCAGATCAATGGATTGGAAGAATCAACAAATAAGAATCTGATTAAAATCATCAAGAGAACGATAACTGAGAATCAAAAAAACTGGCATAATGCACTGTTAAACGCAATCTGGGCTGATAGGGTAACACCAAATACTGTTGTAGGTAACTCTCCCTTCTTTCTCGTCTATGGAAGAGAAGCAATTCTACCACCACACATTCTTCTTCCCTCACTACAGCTATCACAGAAAATACAAGAGGAAGATTGTCCCCCTTTGGAAAACTGAATTAATGCTTTAATGAAACTAGAAGAGGTAAGAGCCTAAGCTAAATGTAAGTTAGATCAACATCAACTAGTGGTCAAAAGATGGTTTGATTCTAAATCTGCCTCTGATAGGAACTTCGAAGTAGGTGACCTTGTCTTGAAATGGGACAAACCACATGAGGGAAAGGGAGAGCACACCAAGTTGCAGAACTTATGGCTTGGACCGTTTTTAATTGCTAAGAAATTGGGTCCCTGTTCCTTCCGATTACAGAGTTTAGAGGGATAGCTAGACACCTATCCGGTGAATGGCCAAGATCTGAAAAGATATTTTGCTTGATGACAATCCTGTGTATACTATGTAAATATTTTTCTTTTGTTTGCTTTTGTTTTGCTGTTTTGGTTTTGATTTTTCCTTTATGCTTATCAGTTTTTGCTTTTGGAAATACACATACCTGAATTTTGGAACTGTTCAGACAAAGAAAACAGAAAATTCTTTCATTGAAATGACTGAAAAATTGTCTAAACATCAATTATATACTTCTGAAATTTACATCTGTATTGAGAAAAGAAGTTATCTGATTTCGATCTGTGAGTAAAGCCTGTCACAATCATCTATTATCTTTTTATGTTGTCCCTGTTCCTTAAGGGAATAACTCAGAAGATGTCTCCCTGCCTTAGAAGGTCAATTTTGTAAATAAACCATAAATAAACCATCTCTGGATCTTAATGAAGGACAGTTCTAAAAAATTCTGTTGAGGTCTGTAAAAATATGTTTAAAATATCTTAATTTTCAGCGTCACCCCGCTCAATTATATATCTTTAAAAGAAAAAAATTAAATCATAAAAGAGCCGTGGGAAGTGCTTGTAAACCCGCCGGGATGCTGAATAGGTCTGCTGGCAGTAGGTAAATGCATGCATGATGCCAAGACAACTTCGTCGGGGTACTGAACAGGACCGTTGGTAGCGAAGCAATGTCGGGTATATGAAAAATTGCAAGTATGAAACCTCTTAACCTAAAAATGTCCTTTATTATGATCTGGAACTTCTAGGCAGGATACGGATATCAGAGCGGGTTAAATGGAAACCCTGTCGAGGCTATGAATGCCTGTTGGAAGCAGTGGCTCTGTCAACAGTATTGGAGATTTTATCTTTAATATCGTGGCTCGCTTGTCTTAAGACTGTTATCAGTTTTCATCCTTTAAACACTGCTGGAATATTTGATTAATAATGATGTTTAAACAATTCTCTGGTTGTTTTTGAGTTTGAATTATTCTTGTTATCATAATCTAAATTTATTCTTTTGGCAGAGATAACTGCTTCTACCAGTGTGTCGCCATTTCGCATTTTTATCCTATCTTTATAAGATGCCTACCCAAGTGTTTTGGAACCCTTGACTCTCATCGCAATCTTTTGAATAAAAAAACACTATTATTTTGCGCATTTGCACATCTGCCTTTTGTTCTCGTTTTCACGACTGCAAGCGTGAAAAACTTAAGTTCGAAGTCATGTCGATGGCATTAAAATCGTCACTAGATTATTATGGTCACTCTTGTCTATGTGTTCATTGCATTTCCAATTCAATTATGGTCACACAGTTGGCAAGACACCAAAACCTTTACTCATTTGGCATTTTTTTTTGTTGTTAAAATGACTTCATTTTTATAAGATTGTGATGGTATTCTAATGATTATGATCGAGTCCTTGATTCAATGGTGGTTTGATGTTCTATTGTTTTTGATCGAATTCAATGGTTTCACAACAACGCAATAACATTGTGATTAGACCCTTAGTGCAATGGTTTCATACAATGCATAAGTTTTATGGTCAAATCCTTATTCCAAATATTGCTTTGTTTTAAACCTTGGAAACACTATTGTTGTGCAAATATTTGGGTCAACTTATCATATTTTTAAATAGTTGTTTGATTGGCACTGTTTTTAATACACACCAATAGTCAATCACCATAGGGCCGTCGATTGTACAGTCGATATGAATGTTCTGCATGGACTGTTTCATTCCACCACCCTCACACACTTAGGCATTAATGCCTGCCTTCTATCCCGAGTTACCTCTGTTGGTTTTGGGGAAATCCCTGAGCTTTCGATCCTGCGTATACCCTGTCCAAACCCTTGTCCCTTTACCCGACTCACTATGTGCTCTCTCCTATGGCACCTATGGTGCACATAGAACCTAATGGCAGCCAAACACTCCTGCTATTCGACAATGCTCGTGAGGATTTGGAAAATAGTGGTTGGTTGAGTTTTATCCATAGATTTGAGGGTTTCAACCTTTCGGTAGCCCAACAGTTTTCCCTCACCTTCGAAGGATGCAGGGCTAAGGTCGGAGATATACAGCTTGAGCTAAATGAGGAATTCCTCAGCTCAGCTATAGGCTTACTAGCTAAAGGACAAAGGTGGTTTAAGAACTTGAAAGTGGACGAGGTGTTGTGGCCGCTCCTATTCACATTGAGGACAGTTGTTAGTTGTGATAGAGGTATGCCTGTCAGCGCCCGCAAACCCAGGTGGCATGATTTATTGGCAATTGTTAAACAGTTTGTGACCTGCGAAGGTCATTATGGTTTGGTATTTCTGTATCATCTTCGGTTATTGATGAATTTTATAGACTACCCTCTGAACATGCCTCACTATCTCCTACACAACCTTTACAAAATGTTCAAATGATTCAAGCGTGAGAATGTTGATAGCAGCCTTTTCCATCACTGCTTGATCAAAATCATTGTCGTCCACCATTTGAAGCTTAGTGGTGACTGTTGGCAAGCCTTCCTATCAAGGAATGGCTTTGCCACTCTCGAGTGTGTCCAAGTGGACAAGGTTGTGGTTACTGAAACTCTGGTTGGGCCAGCCGTGCCACCTCCTACCCTTATACCCCTTGTCAAACCCTCGAACTTCCCTAACCTTGACCTACCCAATACCATGGCCAACTCGTGTGCTAAAGACAATACTCAGACTGTGAAGAAGCCTGTAAGGAAGAAAGGAAAAGGTGATATTGGTGTCAACAGTAGGGGAAAGAAGAATGGACGATGGATATCCAGATGTGCTAGGAACAAGCCTAAGCAAAACATTGACCAGAAGCCAATAGTGTTGAGCGAGGACTCGGACTCCGAGATTGAACGTTTCTTGACTGAGGAATACCCTTACTCTCATGGCTTCTATTCTATAGAACCTTATGACTATGTTTCCAACCTACTTTCGTGCCTCAAGAATAACCCTAAGTTCTCGGGAATTAAGATTGGTAATGAAACCATTGGTAACTTGAACGAACCCTCACCTGTAATGCCAAAACCAAATCAACCACCTTGCACTCAATGCAATTCTTGGCTTGAACGTTATTACACCGATGTTCCCCTGTTGCAATCTAAGATTAAATCATTGGAGGAGCGGGTGACAGTGTTGTCAAAAGAAAGAGACAGGCTACAAGCCAATGAAAAGAAGAAAACGACTACGGGTTCAATTGTCTTCAGGAATGTTGAGGCATCTATGGCCTTCGTCAACTCAAAGTTATCCTGACTGAAACGTTTTCCTACAACCCAGGTATGTATTTCTACATCGTTTTTTTTTTTTTTGATTCGGTTAGCCGATTATTGTTTGCTTTCAATTAGTTATGTTCATTTTAATAGATTCAAAATGATTCTGTTATTTTTGAATTATCGAAAAGGATTTCGTTATGAATCATGTACAAAAGATTTGTTTGCTAAAATCGGACACAGCTATGTTTTGATTGATGCGATTTTGCAGTAGTATAACGATTGTGTCGGCCCTGAGTTAGTTTGATTCATTTCTTTTGGTTTGATTCTGAAATGATATTGTCTGCCTTGAATTAGCATAGTAGTTTGTATATGCGTTGAAGTTTGGTTTGATATAGTTCTGTTAGTTTTGAATTAAAAAACGATTCTGTTAGTTTTGTTTTGATTCAACGTCAATTTTGTTAAGTTCTGAGTCGACATAGACTATTGCGTTTGTATTGAATGAATATGAAATATTTGCTTGATTGGTTATAGTTTGTTTTGATTGGAATTAATTCAAAAAATGATTTCGTTGGTGTCGAATTATCAAAGCGATTATGTCTGCTCCGAATTGGTAATAAAAGTTGTTTGACATATTGCATATACTCCTGTTACCATTCGGTTAATTAAACACGATTTCTGTCTATTTCAAATTGGCATAAAGATTTGGTTACTTTTGGCATGAACGATTTTCTTTGTGTTAAATTAGTAATTAAAGGTTTGTTTAATAGGTCAAATGTATTTCTGTTATCATTTGGATTGATTTAAAATGATTATGTTTGCAAATAAGACCAGCTACAGAATCGTGAGATTCTGTAGCTAGTCTTAAAATTTAGATTTTTGTTAATTTTATCAATAAAACATTATCTAAACTTGTGTATTCTTGTCCACCTATAGGCACCTACGAATTTCAATGACAAATTGGACATGCTGTGGTAGTTTAGGATGTGCATTTTGTGATATAGTTTTTTTTTAAGCTGTTAGTCATAGGCAGGAATAGAGATTTGGGAGATTGTTCCCAGATTTTTGTAAATAGTTTGTGATAATTCCCACAGGGATGTTTTACCCTGTGGCCTTTATATAATCATTAATTTTTGTAATGAACCCATCACTGTTGGGAGAACAAAGACAATGGATTTATGATGATACAGACTCGAATGGAAGTGGATCTTTTGTAACAACTTTAGCTTTCAATTTATCATACTTTCGTTCAAGTTTTGTGCACTTTAATTTGTGTTCAAGTTATTGACTACTTTAGATATCAAGGCTTGTTACAAGTTAATGAATTGTGATTTAAATGTTGTCCATGTATGTTGTATCTTAGTTTAGTACAACAATTACTCTGTTTCAATTTAAAGAATAAAGGTTATCTTCTTTGTTAAATGAACTGTTCTGTACAAATTGTCACGCAGGGATTTATCTAACTGTGATGATTTGTAAATTATAAGATTGCTGTCATTTTTTATGTCTTGTTTGTTTTGTCATCTGTATTCAAAGAGCACTGCTTCTTCCTATTTACAAGAAGCTTGCAGAGAATCTGGTGCGGGTTTCCTCCCATCAAAGAGATGAATCAACCACTGTGCACAGGACAAATAGGAAGCGTTACTTCAGGTTAGTTCGTTATTTGCAATTTAATAGTTAGAGAATTCTCAGTAGTTTGGATAGATACCTAGTTCAGTTTTATAGTTAGGATTATTATTTTTCAACTTAGATAGTTTTCATTTTGTTCCTTTCTCATAAAAATTATAAAAAATCAAAAATAGTAATTTCGCTGTCTTAAGACATTTTACCATTGATTTTTGCAAATTTCAATTAAAATTTGTATTCTGTAAATACCATACATTTGTAATTAAGATTTTATTATATTGATAGTTGAACATTTAATTTCATAGAATTATTATTGTATAATATTATTAAGTAAGCTGTATATATGCTTTAGACTTATATATAGTTTGTTGTAGTTGCTTTTTCCACTTAGATTAGTTTCTTTTGTTTAGTTTCTTTCGTTTATTAGGACTTAGATCGGCCAACGGAGCCGATAAATCTGTCAGGGTGGATCATTCCAAACGTCTTGGGTTATTTAACCAACCCTAGACCAGATCCACTCTTCCAGTTGGCGAGCGTTCATTTTCGCCCGTCAACACTTGGCTATGGAGCTCTGTCTCTCTCAACTCAGCTCCAATCGCTCTACTGATGGACAGTCTCGCATGCTTTTGTTGCTTGCCTACATTCAACATAGCCTTTTAGAAATAAGAGCATTCTTAACTACCTTTCCAACTCATCTATTGTCTACTCCATGTTTCCTTCTGTTAATGGAAGTAATCATTCGGGGAGATTTCCCGAAGATTCCTTTCTTGATTCCAACGTTTGTCTTCTTGATTTTCTAGAATTGGACTTTGAAGCGCATTACCAAAACTTGTCAAAACTTGATCCGATATTCCCTTATTGTCACTCCTCATGCCTCTTCTTGGGCATGCAAAAAACTAAAATGATCATGCACAACTTCGTTTGTTCGTGGACATGATATTTACCCAAAAATTTGGGTTCCAACTGCCGCATGGAAAAGACTGATGCGACAGTTTGAAGTAAGAGAAAATCATCATCGTTAATGGGCTTGAACATCGAACCAAGTTGTGATTGCAACTAATTTTTAGTAAGAGAAAATCATATGTCCAGTTTGTAGTTCCAACTTAACACAGGTCCTAGAATGAGTCGAGGAGGCCCTAAGGTAAGTAATGGTTATGGACTGCATTGCGACAGATGCTTGACTCTTCCCCTTCATTGGTGACTGTGATGATGAATGAGGGATCAATTTAAATCCCATCATTCAGACACCAACCGCTAAACTAAACTTAAGAAAACTTGTTAGAACTTCGCCTAGTTACTTATGAACCTACTAGAAGTAGATCCTGAGGAAAAGTTCCATCAAGAAAGACCATGATCCTCTACTTTCCGTTTTGTTCTACCAATATAAGACAAAAGATGAGGACCTACTACCTTAGTGGAATGGAGAACCTTGAGCCTCAAGATCTCTCCTTCAACAAAGGTGACTATCCATGGTGACACGCAAACCAAATTCATACTTAGAGAGCTAGCATACTACCACATATTCGAAGCACAGTTCAAGGAATTGTGAGGACTAAGGTGAGATCTTACTGGAGAATAAGAAGGTGATACCTTGGCCTAGGAACTGATGAAAAAATGTCAATCTTCCTGTGGCTGGACAAACTGGGAATCACACATCCCATAATGACTGTGAGGCTGGGGCATGTTAGGGGATCTAAATTGAGGGATGGTAGGACCAGTGGAAAGTGGAAGGATAACAATCAGCTATGAGAGGTTGGGGATGTGGGTTATGGGCAGAGGCAAGAGATAATGGGATGTGGAGAGTTTCTCCAATGATTGCATGGGAAGAAGTGGATATATATAGAGTGGAAAATGGTTAGAGGGGTGAGATGGAATAAGACAAAAAACCGACCAATGTGATTGATCAATGAATCAATATAGAGTTCCACTGAAATCCCATAGATGGAGATATAATAGTTCATATCCATCATACTGGTGATGTGCGATGTGGAATTTGGCGTCACCTCTTCTTATGTGCCAAGGATATGGATGATCTGTATGAATCAGATTGCTTGACCCTTGAGTGTAATATAATGACACGTAGCTTAGCTCAGTCTCGTATGAATCCCCTTCCAAAGCTAGTACTTGGGACGTAGGCCATAACTTTGACCAAAAATGGAAATCTTGGGAATTTACAAAATCATTGATCTATCTAATGCTCCTATGTGAATGGAGTGTATGCTGCTCTATCCAAAGGGAAAATTATGCCAACTATGTACTCTTCTACCTATTGTATATTCTACACTAATCTTACTATATCAAAATTCAAGGTTGATAAATGGAGCTAAGTGATGGGTGACCCATGTGGGTCGTAGTACACCTACAACTTGCTGCCATTAATAAGTCCCTTGAGAAGTTATCCCTATAATGTATCCAACTTGGTGGCATCCGATTCATTTATATAGAAAAAATCGAAAGGACCCAACCAACTCATACATAGCTCGCCAGGGTGCTATAAATATTTTTTTTCATACAATAAGACCAAATATCTAGGTTGAAAATGTTTTTGGCAGATGTTGCAATCATGCCACACTTTCTGTATTTTCTTTTCGATCACCTGGATGAATATCACTACTATTCAATCCTCTTCAAGCTTCATGAGCTCATCTAACATCTATTGAAGTGATTGAGCATCTTTCATGTGGGTAGCCAAAGCAATCCTTAAGCTAGGAACCATAAACTCTAAAATAATGACCACCTCTTTTCCATAGACCAATCATAAGGGAGTGTGTTTTGTTAGCCTATTACAAGTTGTTCCATATGACCATAATACTACAAGGATGTGATAATCCCAATCGTCACATTGCACATTACAAGCTAAAACTATACAATTTTCTTAGAGATGATAGGGAGTGATATTTTTTTGATGGATCATGAACTCCTAAGTGAGTCATTGAATGCTATCATTCAAAAAATTTGATCCCTGGTTTCTCATTGTCACCTTTTGACAACCGAATCTAGTAATCACATTCTCAAAAATGAATCGTGTCACCATTTCTGTCGTGCAATCCTTAACCAATGCAACTTCAACCCATATCATCATATATTTAGTGGCCATGATAATAATGTACCATGCACCCATTAGACACATCGGAGGATTAATCGAACCCTCAAATCAATTTCCCACTTTTCAAGTGGTTCTAATGTTGTGACTGGAAATAGAGGGAGCTCATCCCTTCAACAAGTCTTTCCAATTTTTTAACATATGTCACATTGTTTACGATATTCCTTAGAATCTACAAAGAGTGAGGGCCACCAAAGCCCTGAGCACATAAATTTCCACATTGTGGCATTACCATAATTGTTCCCTCCTGCAATTCCCTCACTGCATCATACAAAATGTGGTCTCATTCATGATATAGTGCATACCTGTGCAGGATGTTATCCGGTCCCAAATTATAAAATTGTCAAGAAATCAACTGATAATATGAATTATGTGTCACTGTTTGATGAAGTTGAGTCCAGTATACCCTATTAGAGCTTGTCTTGACGTGAAAATTTCAACAAACTGGACCAATTGATTAGGAACTACTTCGATGCAGAATATTTGTGCATCAATAATTTCATCATCTTAGCTCTAACTAGCTTCACTAGTCTAGATCCTTGAAATATGATCTAGGCCGAAATTATAATTTTTTGACTTGACCACAACCTTGAAGTCAAGCTACTGAAAGAGAAACAACCAGTGGCATATTATTCCTCCTAACACTAATTTTTTTCAGCATCAGAAAGATTGCGACTAGAAAAATAGACCAGATGGTCAATGCTACCTTCTCCTGGCTACACAATAATTTATCCCATCTCATTGGACGAAGCATCAGAATCAACATGAAAGATCTTATACCAATCAGAGAAAACCATAATTGATGCAATGACTAGTTTTTCTTTGAGAGTATCCAAGGCTTCCTGGAATTCCTATGTTCAAATGTACTTAGTATCCTTTCACAACAACTTCTCCAATGGGGCAGAAATTTTGGCATAGTTATGGATAAACCGTAGATAATATAATGTGTGGTCCATTGTGGTTCACAACTCCCAAACTTAGGTGAGGGCTACCATATCCAAGATGGAAACAATTTTTTCCTAGTCGACCAACAATCCATCCTTGCAAACTACATGCCCCAATGGTGTGCCAAAAGGTGTATGAAATATGCACTTCTTTAACTTTAGTGAAATATGGAGTTGGTGGCACCGATCTAGTATCAAACGATGGGATTGTATGTGTTATTTCAATAAATTAAACATTGTCTAGTCGTCCAAGCAAACCTCTAGAAACTTGTGGATGAATTATTTAAAGGTTGTCACCACAATTCTAGAAAAATATATAGGGTCATTTTTTAGTCCAAACAACATCATCGTATAAGAAAAATAGACCCATTATGTTGAAAATTTATTTTTGGCTCGATCCTCCTCTGCGATCCAAACCTGATGAAACCCGAAAAATCCTTCTGTAAAAGAGTAGGCCTCTTGTTCTCCAATGTTTTCCCACACTTCATTGATGAAAGGGGTAGGGAAAGGGTCATGCACGTAGGCTGCATTGTGACTCCTCAGATCTACAAAAAATTGAATATCATCGATTTTATTAGGTCGCACAACCATACGAATAATCCAATCAGACTCCTAAATAGCAACAACGATTCTCACATCCAACATTTGATCCAACTCTTTGTGAAATTTTTCCTTATATTTGGGATTTAACTGATAATGTCTCCTCTTGACCAGTTTTGCATCCATCTTGAGATGCATTTTCATAGCACCCAATGATCCTACTATTGATTAAGGTTGCTTGTCATTGATGTCAAACCTTGAAGAAAGCCCCGTAGCACAAAGGTTGGGTAAGGGGTCCAAGATTTTTTGATGTAAAGATGACTCATTATTGTCTTGTCATGGTTGATAATAAGTAGAAATGGATGAACTCCAAAGTGGTCCCCTTATGGTGAAAGCCCTCACGGGAAGATGCTTTGTGGATTGAGTTATCCTAGAAGTATGGTTAGAGAACCCATGCTTATTTGTGGAATAATGAGATGAATGTCAGTGAATTTTTCAGTGAAACTATCCTATATGGATAATTATTGTCATGCCATTTCCGGTGGTATGTGGAAACTCACATAACTTCTCACGGTTAGACAATTATGGCCATGAGAAGTTGGAGAACCCAGGTTTGGGTAATGGACCCAATTTTGTTTGATGGATAAAGGTATGAGTTTTGGTATATTTTCAGGTAATACTATTCTATATGGATAGTACATTTCATTCTATTTCTGGTGGTATGTGGAACGTCACATAACTCCTCACGGTTTGAGAGTTATGACCTTACGAAGTTGGAGGACCCTCATATGTAATCTAGAAGCCCCAAAAGGTCAAAGTAGTCAAAGTGGTTTAAGAGTTTTTAAAAGTAAAGAATAAATTGAAGTGATGAGTTCACTATAATTCAAAGTGAATAAAAAATCAATTATTTAAATAATAAATTTAATGGAGAAATTAGAAGTGGGTTAACCCTAAAATAAGGAAAGTGGACAAAGTGACCTAGAAGATGTTTTAAGGGAAGCTGCTGGAGAGTATAAATAGAGGCAAGGCTCTCTCATTTTAAATCAAACTTGAGATATTGAATACCTATAGGTTTCCGAGATAACAAAAGGACATATAAGTCAAATTTATGAGAAAGTGAAGAAAAGAAGGCCGAAATTGAAGGGAAAGGATAAATTCTTTTGATGATGCTTTCTAAGGTATGTTTTTTTGGTCATCTCACCATTTTGTAATAATTTTTTTTCTAGAGATATTCAGACTATGAAATTTCTATACCATTGAGGGAAACATATCAAGTATCTTTGGTAAAAACTTTTAGGATTATTAAGATTCGTTCATTTTGTATTTACACTCTGTAAAAAATAGGAGTTTACATGGCTGAATCACGAAACTAGTCAAAACATGTGTTTAGGAAAAACATCATAACTTATTCATAGAGGATCAAATTTAGTAAAACAAAATGTGTTGGTTTGAGTCACCGGTCGTTAGTATTATGTGTAATAGTTTAGGATCAATTCAATGAATAAATATTACGTGTGTGTATGCTCTACACGATTAAGCTCTCTAGAATAAACCAACATTCAACAAGGTGCCATTTTTTTCCATAACTCATTTTAGAGGTTACAAGTGGTGAAACACGGAGGTACATAAAACCTGCTTGAAGAAAAATTTTATATTAGTTTCAAATCTTCATTCATTCACAATTTTCAAAGTTATGATTATTTCAAGTTAAGGGTTGTTGACTAATCGAACTAGTCTTGTGAGACTAAAAAAGCGTTTGATGAAAATGCTAATTGTCTTGTTGTTAAAAGTTAAGGAAGGTTTTGCAAGTATGTGATCATATACACAGTCCTACTATAGAGTTACAAATCTGGGGAGACAAGTCGTTGATGAGTTAGCACATACATGAGGTGTATAGTTGATGATGTTGGTACATATTGATGAGTCATAGTTGATTATAACTTGAAACATGGTGGTACATACTTGGTACATGGTTGTTTACACTTGTTTATGGTACGAGTTAATTACGGATTGTTTGATACAGGTTGGTGCATGGATTTGATGCACTTGTTTATGGAAATGCTGGAGTTGATTATAGGTTGAGCTATAGGTTGATGCATAGTTTGATGCATGGTTCATATTTATTAGTACATGTTTACAATGGTATATTTCATGGTGATAGTGTATTGTTTAGTTTCCCATCATTTTACTTCTACTTCCAAGGTGGTTGAATGAGGACGAGGCGGTGGTTGTAGCCACATTACAGTTGTAGTTGGAGAACATAGGGGGTTGTAGCTTTTTTCTGGTTGTATCCAGAGAATGTGGGAGTTGGAGATTCCCTCAAGTTGTAGAGAAACTAGGGGGTTGGAGCCTCCTTCGGTTAGTAGGCTGGAAAGCAAAGAAATTTGGTGCTTCTAATGAATGCAATTCCTCAAGACATATAAGAAAAAGCATTTGATGGTTTTCTCCCGATTTGGGTTTCCAGTAAAACAACTGGTGTATTGTGTATGTGTGTGATTGTTCATTTCATTATTGCTCATTATGGATAATAATTCTACATTGATATAACAGCAGTTATTTGGATAAAAGGATTATAGTATGCTGATACTTATTCACCCCCTCTCGGTAATCAACAATTGGTATTACATGGGGTTCCTTTAGAAATCGGTTTATGCTTGAAAGGTAGATCATGGAGAGTACCAACTCATATAAATTCCCGTCCGGCTCCATCCGTCCATCCATTCCATTCCATCCATCCATCCTCCATCCGTCCATCCATCCATCCATCCATCCGTCCATCCTTCATCCATCCGGCCTCCATCCATCCGTCCATCCATTCCTCCATCCATCCATCCATTCCATCCATTCCATCCATCCATCCATCCTCCATTTCCATCCATCCATCCATCCTCCGTCCATCCATCCGTCCATCCATCATCCATTGCCATGCCATTCCTTCCATTCCATTCCATTCCA
Organism: Picea sitchensis; assembly: GCA_010110895.2. NCBI lineage: Eukaryota > Viridiplantae > Streptophyta > Pinopsida > Pinales > Pinaceae > Picea > Picea sitchensis. The sequence continues at coordinate 76,583 of SNQJ01S0018182.1, read as the reverse complement.
TCCCTCCTCCATTCCTCCATTCCTTCCTTCCATCCATCCATCCATCACCATCATCCATCCATTTCTCCTTCCTCCGTCCATTCCTTCCGTCTTGGAATAAGACCATGAATGAAGAATTGGATCAAATAGATAAAATGACACTTGAGGAGCTGGTTCCAAGACCAAAGAATAAGAATGTTATCGACACAAAATGGGTTTCAAGAATAAATTAAATGAAGATGAACAAGTTACAAAGGAACAAAGCTATATTGGTATGTAAAGGATATGCATATTGAAGGAATGAGAGCTTTGAAGAGACATTTTCCCTAGTTTCGAGAATGGAAGCAATCACAGTTGCTACAGCCTATGCATGCTCCAAAATGTTAAAATATATCATATGGACATAAAATAAACTTTTTTGAATGGGAACGAAGAACAAGTCTACATTGAACAACTTGAATGATTTCAGTTGTCTGACTGATTATGTATTGTAAATTAAAGAAGACCTTGTATGGTGTAAAAAACGACTCTTAGGCATGGTACTCTAGATTGGATAAAAATCTACAACATGCAGTGAGGGGTTGAGAAAAGGAAGTCTGGGAACAACAACCTCTACATCAAGGTAAGTGAAGGTAATATTTTATTAATTGAAGTTTATGTTGATGATATTATTTTTAGTAGTGATGATGGCCGGGTTAAGCTAGAAATTTGCAAAGATATCTTGAGAATGAATTTGAAATGTTGTTACTTGGAGAACTATCCTTCTTTTGGGACTTTACTAGATATATCAAAGCAACCAAAGATATTTATTTCTCAAACCAAGTATATCCAGGAAATGCTAACCAAGGAATATTTATTTCTCAAACCAAGTATATCAGAGAAATGCTAAAGAGGTTCGGAATGGAAGATTGCAAACCAATTATCACTCCCATGCAAACCAATTGCAAGTTGAGAAAATATGACGATTCAAAGTATACAAATCAGAGGTAATACAGGTCAATGATTGGAAGCCTACTATATGTGACAACATCCAGACCATATGTAATGCAGGCAGTTGGATAGGTCGCATGATTTCAAGCAGCACGAAAGGAGTCACATGTGTTAGCAATGAAGAGGATTTTCAGATATCTCAAAGGAACAAAAGAGTATGGATTATGGTATCCAAAAGGAAATGATATATCACTTATTGCCTGCACAGATGCAGATTGGGCAGGTTGTATTGATGACCGACGAAGCACCAGTAGAGCAATGTTCTACTTGGGTGAGTGTTTAGTATAATGGCTAAGAAAGAAACAATCATCAATATCTTTATCTACAACCGAGGCAAAGTATATTGTAGCAACATCATGTTGTACATAGGTTCTTTGGATGAAACAAACATTGACAGATATACAGGTTGAGTATGATGAGCCCATTCCAATCTATTGTGATAAGACAAGCACCATCAGTATCTCAAAGAACCTAGTGATGCAATCCAAGACAAAGCACATTCCAATCAAGTATCACTTTCTACGGGAGTAGGTTGCAGAAAAGAACATCAGAGTTGAGTATGTGGGCACAAAAGAACAAGTGGCAGACATCTTCAAAAAACCACTTCCATGGAAATCCTTTGAATATCTTCGCCAAAGACTTGGAGTTATTTCTACTCTAAAATGAATGATTTTTTAATGCTTATATTATATGTCTTAGATTTACACGAGGAAGCACCATAAGAGGACATTTTAGTCAAGGGGAGAATCCCCAGATGGAAATATACCTTTGCCATTGATGACAAAGGGGGAGAGATTTATCAGATGTAGAGGACAGAGGTACAGGACAGAGGCATGGTTCCAGGGGGAGAAGATTTATCAGATACAGAGGATAGAGACATGGTTCCATTGGGAGCATGAGTGATATGATTTCAGTATTGCATCAGAGTGTTGCCATCAATGCCAAAGGGGGAGATTGTTGATTAAGGTTGGTTGTCATTGATGTCAACCCTTGAAGAAAGCCCTGTAGCACAAAGGTTGGGTAATGGACCCAAGATTGTTTTATGTAAATATGAATCATTATTTTCTTGTCATGGTTGATAATAAGTAGAAATGGATGAACTCCAAATTGGTCCCCTTATGGTGAAAGCCCTCATGGGAAGATGCTTTGTGGATTGAGTTATCCTAGAAGTATGGTTAGAAAACCCATGCTTATTTGTGGAATACTGATATGAACACCAGTGAATTTGTCAGTGAAACTATCCTATATGGATAGTTCTTGTAATTCCATTTTCAGTGTTATGTGGAACCTCACATAACTCCTCACAGTTAGAGAGTTATGGCCATGAGAAGTTGGAGAACCCAAGTTTAGGTAATGGACCCAAGTTTGTTTGATGGATAACAGTATGTGTTTTGATATATTTTTAGGTAACACTATTCTATATGGATATTACATGTCATTCCATTTCTTGTGGTATTTGGAACATCACATAAATCCTCACGGTTTGAGAGTTATGGCCTTACGAAGTTGGAGGATCCTCATATGTCATCTACATCTAGAAGCCCCAAAAGGGAAAAGTAGTCAAAGTGGATTAAGAGTTTTTAAAGGTAAATAATAAAGTGAAGTGATGAGTGCACTATAATTCAAAGTGAATACAAAATCAATTATTTAAATAATAAATTTAATGAAGAAATTAGAAGTGGGTTAACCCTAAAATAAGGAAAGTGGACAAAGTGACCTAGAAGATGTTTTTAAGGAAGCTAGTTGGAGAGTATAAATAAGAGGCAAGGCTCTCTCATTTAAATAACACTTGAGAATATTGAATACCTATAGGTGTATGAGGTAAACAAAGGATATCTAAGACAAATTTCTGAGGAAAGTGAAGAAAAGAAGGCCGGAATTCAAGGAAGGATAAATTCTTTTGATGATTCTTTCTAAGGTATTTTTTTTCAGGTCATCTCACCATTTTCCCAATAACTTTTTTTATAGAATGATTTCGACCATAAAATTGCTATGCAATTGAGACAACATATCCAAGTATCTGTGGTAAAACATTCATCTTGTGGGTTGTTGTATTTTTGATGTTACACTTCGTGTAAAATAGTATTTGTGGCTAGTCCTGAAACTAATAAAAAAAAATGTTTCAGGTAAAAACATCATAACTTCTTCATAGCATATCCAAATTTATTAAGACAAAATGTGTTGGTTATATTATCTTTTTTAGTATTCTTTGTAACAATTTCAAATCAATTCAACAAATATTCCACGCGGGGCACACTCTACAAGGTCGCTCTCTAGAATAAGCCATAATTCAGCAAGGTGTGCCATTTTTGCCATAACTCATTTTCTGAGAGGTTCCAAGTAGTGACACATGGAGGAATTGCATAAAAAACACTGAAGAACATTGTTTATCAGTTTCATATATTTATTCATTACAGGTACCAAGTTATGATTATTTCATGTTAGGTTTGTTGACTAATCCAAAACTACTCTTGTGAGACTAAATAAACGTTTGATGAAAATGATAGTCTCTTGTTGTTAAAGTTAAGGAAGGTTTACAGGTATGTGATCATATACACCAGGTCTATTACATATTTACAAATAATATTTGGATGATTAAATTGATGAGGGATTTTGGTTGAGGTACAAGTTGGGTACATGGTTGAGACAAGTAGTTGATGAGTTGGCACATACATGAGGTGTATGGTCAATGATGTTGGTACATATTGATGAGTCATAGTTGATGAGTACTTGACACATGATTGGTACATACTTGCTACATGGTTGTTTTCACTTATTTATGGTACAAGTTGATTACATATTGTTTGGTACAGGTTGGTGAATGGTTGATGCACTTGTTTATGGTACAGGTTGATTATAGGTTGAGGTATAGATTGATGCATGGTTGATGTATGGTTCAGGTTTATTTGTACATTTTTACAATGATATATCTCACAGTAATAGTGTGACAATGGTTCCATCATTCTACTTCTACTTCAGGGTGATTGGACGGGGCAAGGACAGGTGGTTGTAGCCACCTTCCGTTTGTAGCCGGAGAACATAGGGGGTTGTAGCCTCCTTCTAGTTGTAGCCAAAGAATTGGGGATTTGGAGCTTCCCTCAGGTTGTAGCCTGAGAAACTAGGGGGTTGGAGCCTCCTTCCAGTTGCAATTGGAAAACAAAGGAAGTTAGTGCTTCCAATGAATGAAATTCTTCAAGACATATAAGATAAAGCATTTCGTGGTTTTCTCCCGATTTGGGTTTCCACATAAAACATCGGTGTATTGTGTATGTGTGTGATTTTTCATTTCTTATTTCTCATTATTGGATAATAATTCTACATTGATATAACACTTGGATTATTTGGAGAAAAAAGATTATAATTACGCTATTACTGATTCACCCCCCCTCTCAGTAATCCAACACCTACAACCCCCTTCATTTATGAAAACATGCAAAGAAAAAAGTCCTTATATTCCTTGAGTAAGTCAAAAACTTGAGTGACAGTCTCTTTATCCTAATAATCTCCAATGATTTCCATTTTGGGTGCTTCCTTAGTGCCAATGTTTTGTTTCTTTGTCTTAATCAAATGACCATAGTCTGGTATAGCCATCTCTTCCACCTTTCCCTTTAGTGCACATTCACCCTCATATTCCTTTATCTGTATACCCCAAGGATCATCGTCATCCATATTATGCACCTCTACCTTCCAACAATGGATTACCTCTTTCATATTTGCCACTAGCTAATGGTACAAGTAAACCAATTTTGGGGTGATTTCCTTTGGCTAACTGTGAAATATAAAGTCCTTCATTCTGAAGAGGGAATCCCTTTGAGATGGATCTTTTGCTATGAAGTTGAATTTTGAGAAAAATTGTGAACTTATATGGGTATAATATATCATTTTCCTCTTGATCTCCTCCTAAATATACCAACTCCTGAAACCAAACTTTTATCAACTCAACCACTTGCACCCAATCCCAGTTATTCGTGTGATGTGTCTCCCACCACTGCACAGGGGTCCCCATACCACAACATCCATGGAATCAATCCTCCATTATGTTGGGATGACCTTCTCCATCTTCACTAATAATGCCTCTATTGGAATTGTTCCATCAAATCGGGGAGAATCACATAGCTTAGATCCAATCTAGCACACAACTTTAGTGATTCTTGCATATCACTGAATAAATATTTTATACATCCTCTTCTACCACCTCTCCATGGAATATTTGAAATCCATGTCATAGGAATTCATGCTCCACCAACTCATCTCTCAATAGATGGTGGTATTGATATAATCCTCCCTGTGCACAATGATCTTATAAATGTTTTCAATCACAAAGCTTTGAGCATCCTCATCCACTAGCTCATTATATTTCCCCCCTTCATTAGGATTTAGATGTGTGATCACACACATGGTGTTTGTCTCAAACTACATCTACCTCTTCTTCAAATTCAAATGTACCGCATTGCTATCGAAGGCTCAATCAATTCCAAGTAATACAAGATAGGGATCAAAGTCATCCATAGTTTATATGACTTCAAAGTCAGCCTTAGACATCATCCCTTCTATATTCACCTCCAATTACTCTAGTAATCCTATAGGGTAGATACTGTATTAGTTTTCCAACCATAGATGGATGGGCGACCAGACCAAACTTGACTTTCCCATAAACTCCCAGGACTTCTTTGAAAAAATAATCACGTCAGAAACTAGATCCAACAAGACTTCATCCATTTCATAACTACCAATTTCAACTGTCATTTTGAATTCTATTCGTGTGTGCTTCTTCTTACTGATCTGACATAGATCCATTTCTAGTAGGGGGGTGATATGGTTTTGTCCATCCCTTGTTCCCCCATGCAAGAAGCTAACATCGATATCAAATTTCTCACAACATCAAGATAATTTAGCAATCTCAAAAAACAACACAAGAAAGTACTTACTTGGTATTTGGTCTTTGTTTCATGACCCAAGTCATGGAATGCTTCTCCATGTGCCTCATGCTTCAAATCCTCAAGGCGATGTTCCTCAATCACTATTTTCTCAGTGCATCACAACTCTTCCTATATGCGTGCTTCTTCCAATGACCTTTGTGTTGTGCACTATATTTCTTTATGCACACGATCTTACTCCAGTGACCTCTATGTTGCATGCTATAGTTCTTCATGGGTATGTTATGAGGAAAATCTCTCTATGGATAGGGGTAAACCACAACAGAAGGAAATAACTGTATAAATCAAGTTTAATCTCAGGTATGCTTTATAAACAAATATACCAACAAGACAAGATAAAAGGCCTACCTCGTCTAGACGTTCAATGAATTCCATCGTTGAGCACTTGACTCAAAGAAATACACCTACAAATTTTCCTCAACAACCAAGAAACGTAAGCATATGGTGATAATATATAATGTTATCACATTCAATAGCATAATCCATGAACATTCATAACAAATACGCCCATGGAATAACAATTCAAATATTTTCAAGATATTAATTGGATGAGAAAATAGTATTTCTATTAAGATGTAATCAACATAAGTGAATGAATTACAAACTTCTGTGTTGACACGGTTCAGAACCAAGAAACTAAGCCCCTTCTAGTCGGGCCTCCACCACTTCAATCCTCCACCAAAGGCAATCTCATATAAGAGAGACAATTAGGTTCTCAATCAAGTAGGGAAGAGCTTGGGGGATAAACAATGTGTTAAGAATTAAAAGGACAAATGGATACAATCTCAATATGAAGTAAATAATTTCTCCTGAGTAACTTTTCTCTGAAAGTTGAATTCTTATCCTCTTTTCCATAGCTTGGATTTGGCCCATTTATATCCTTCAAGTGGAACTCAAGAGACAAGTTAGAACGTTTCCAGTATATGGAAGGTCAAGGATCATTGATATCATGACATGACATGGAAACCCGACACCATTTTTTAATTTTGGGCATAAACCTGATGTATGTAGGTTATAGTGGTGCAAATTGCATATACGCATGTTGTATAATATATAGGGCGCATATATGTGGAAAAATAATGTTTTTAGCTCTGGGATTTGCAAAAACGTGACTTCAAGTCTACACAAGGAAATGGAAAAAGTCCCTTGGTGCAAGTTTGCATAGGGTGAGGCAAATCTTTCTATAAGAGACGGTCGTCGATTCCATTGACAAAGTACTTGGTATTTGGTTTTTGTTTCACGACCCAAGTCATGGAATTCTTCTCCAAGTTCCTCATGCTTCAAATCCTCAAGGCGATGTTCCTCAATTAGTATTTTCGCAGTGTGTCACAACTCTTCCTGTATGCATTCTTCTTCCAATGAACTTTGTGTTGTGTGCTATATTCATTTTTGCACATGATCTTCCTCCAATGACCTCTCCGTTGAATGCTATATTTCTTCATGGGTATGATATTCCTCTAGTGAACTATGTGTCACACATTGAACTTCTTCATAAATCCAAACCTCCTCAAGTGATCTTTGATTCACAAGGTACTACTCTTCTTATTCTCTTTCTTCTCCGATGGCACTTTGTGCATCATGCATAAACAACTTCTACTAAGCAACATCGATTTTAGGAGGGTTATGCACAACCCTTTTGATTTTCCCATCTGGCCTTGGACCCAACCTTTCACCATGTTCAAATTCCATTTTTGTCTTGGATCCTCCTTGAGTTATCACTCGAACATAAACCTCCTCATACTTCTTCTGATTTTTGCATGGCTCCACATGCACCATATTGTAGTGTGTCTTCTTCTCTTCCCCTTTTTCAACAAGTCGAGAGAGTATTCTGTGACATTCTTGGGGTTGTAACAATATCCACAATGAGCTCACAGTTTGGTAGAGAACCTTGACACATGGTGTTGGAGAAATACATTTATGGGAAATGCACAACAGTTTTGTAAGACGGATGAGAAAGGGACCACAAATGGAGTGTGCACCAGAAGTCAAGGAAAGGAAGTGCATCAGGAAATAAGGAAAATCACCATGAGGTAGAGGAAAGGAAAAGGAATAAAGAAGGACAACGTGAAGAGGAAACAATTTGATTGAGGACCAAACGCATGCAGGAGGTTGTAAAGAAGACAAACCTAATTCACTTAGGGTTAGGGTTTTGGTTCTTTGTTGTAAGGGTTTTTACCCATTTTGGTAGTATAAATAGGCATTGTAATATCTGTAGAAATTTCAATACAAATTGAGTATTTCCTGCGGTTCTCCTGATCTAACAATTATATGACACTGTTAAATACATAATCGCTTCTACTATTATTCTTGCGGAAAATTAAACCACGATCACAACCACAATCACAAAGTGAAATATCAAGAACACATAACACATAAGTTTTTCCGGGAAAGCGTAAAGCTAAAAACCCCACTATCATATATTATGTATATCATGAATCATGAAACAATATCATACAAAACTCTAATCCAAGATCTCTTAGTACAATACAATCGTCTCACACTATAATACACAAATCAACAAATACATGTGCCAATTCTTGTGTCCAGACAGCTTGCCTCCTCTGCACAATTTCTGCAATTCGAATTCTCACAATGATACGAATTTCCTAGTTTGCACATGCTCATAAGCATATCCACTGCATGTGTGATCAAATCACAACTGATAGACAAACTATCCCTTTCACCTGTTATCTCAACTGGGTCTCCAGTGGATCTGACATGCATGTAGTTAACCGTGGCGAATCTTTAGTTTCATGTGAGTTCACTGATTTACTGAACTCTCACTAGTGCATGTTTAGTTACAACTAGTACAACTGATCTTAACTCACTTAACTACACTTATAATTCTGTTACAAATCCAACTCACTCAGTTATTAATGAAATAATAGATTAATATTTATTGTCTAATTTATTTAAGGGAAAAGTAAATTAGACACATGTTTCTTGTTGACTTTTCAACACTCCCTTTCAACAAGAAATGGATTATCCTTCACCCCAATCCTGTCTCTATGATATTTGAATTTTCTCCTGATGAGCACCTTCGTTAGAATGTCTGCATCCTGATCTTCCGTAGGAATGTATTGAAGCAACATGATCTTTCACTGCACACAATATTTGAGATGATGATACTGGATATCTATATTCTTAGATCTATCATGAAACACAAGATTAATCGAGAGTTTAATGCAACTCTGCTTATCACAATAAATCAATGTTGGATCTAAATGAGAACCAAACAAACCAACCAAGATCTTCCTCATCCAGATAGCCTCACATGCAACTTGAATTAATGCCATGTATTCTACTTCTACTGAACTGAGTGCCACAGATCTCTGTTTCTTGCTGTACCAAGAAACAATTGTAGATCTGATGCTAAAGATCCCCCCTGATGTGCTCTTTCTATCCGTTGGGCTTCCTGCCCAATCTGCATCCATGAAGCCATGCACATTCACCTCATCCATCTGTCTGTACCATAATCCATACTTAGATGTTCCCTTTAGATATCGCAGGACATGCTTACCCGCCTTCCAAAAGAGTTTGGTAGGCTTAACCATCGCTTGAGTTAGCTGGTTAACTGCATAGAAAATTTCCAGTCTCATGTTCACTAAATACATTAGCGAACCCACTAACTATCGATAAACAATAGCATCTACTACTTCTTCTGAAGTAGCATTCTCTTTCCTCCAGTTTCCTAGAATAAGAGTATTCATGGGTTTGCAGCCCTCCATGTGAAACTTACCCAATATCTCTCTTGCATACTTTCCTTGAGACACAAAAAGTTCACCATCTCGCTGCCATATTTCCAATCCAAGGAAATAATGAAGAAG
>SNQJ01S0018182.1:52357-63020 GCA_010110895.2 Picea sitchensis | reverse complement strand
TTTGGAACAGATCCGTCAAAACCTTCCACATTGCATGTGGTGTGGTTTTCCCATGGAGACTTGAGACAATGTGGTCTTGTACTCCCTCCAACAGAATCCTCCTCGCCTTCGCCACTTTCTTTTTCCATGCATCAAGATTTGCAGTAGCTATCGCATCCAGCTTAGGAACATCTCTGTCAATGTAATCCTTCAAGCCATTGTCTTTGAGTACTGCCTCCATCCTATCCTTCCAAGCAATGTAGTTAGAGCTGCCCTTTAGTGCATACTCCAACCTCAAGCCATTGAAAGACATTTTAATCTTGAATCAACTGTCGCACCAAGAAAATCTTGCAAATTTGAATGTTATCCAACCACCAAAACTCAACTGCTACAATCCCTCTTGACCTAGGAATTCGCACCCCACCTGAGAGTAGCCTGAGGGAAGTTCACACCCCACCTGTGTATAGCCTATGAACTTGCCTGAGAAGTTCTCACCCTGCCTATGTATAGCCTACGAAATTGCCTAGGAAGCTTGCACTGTACTTCACTATGGCGTGAGGGGAGTTCACACTTCTCCCTTAAGAAGTCTGCGAGAATCACTTTGAAGTTCGCACCTCTCCTTTGTCTAGGGTGCGAGAATTTATTCTTTGAGAATTGAGCATAGTCTACAGTACTAAATTTTGCACCCTGCTAGAGACGGGACCTGCGAGAATGAAATTGTGTTCTCACCTCACTTCCGTGACTCTGTGGCATCCGTGGCTCTGATACCATGTAGAAATTTCAATACAAATTAAGCATTTCCTATGATTCTCCTGATCTAACAATTATATGCCACTATTAAATATGGAATCGCTTCTACTATTATTCTTGCAGAAAATTAAACCATGATCACAACCACAATCACAAAGTGAAATATCAAGAACACATAACACATAAGCTTTTCCGGGAAAGCGTAAAGCTAAAAACCCCACTATCATATATTATGTATACCATGAATCATGAAAACATATCATACAAAACTCTAATCCAAGAACTCTTAGTACAATACAATCGTCTCACACTGTCATACACAAATCAACAAATACATGTGCCAATTTCTGTGTCCAGACAGCTTGCCTCCTTCGCACAATCTCTGCAATTTGAATTCTCACAATGATACGAATTTCCTAGTTTGCACATGCTCATAAGAATATCCACTGCATGTGTGATCAAATCACAACTGATAGCCAAACTATCCCTTTCACCTGTTATCTCAACTGGGTCTCCAGTGGATCTGACATGCATGTAGTTAACCATGGCGAATCTTCAGTTTCATGTGAGTTCACTGATTTACTGAACTCTCACTAGTGCATGTTTAGTTACAACTAGTACAACTGATCTTAACTCACTTAACTACATTTATAATTATGTTACAAATCCAACTCACTCAGTTATGAATGAAATAATAGATTAATATTTATTGTTTAACTTATTTAAGGGAAAAGTAAATTAGACACATGTTTCTTGTTGACTTTTCAACAAGATCTGAGGGGATCCATCTCAAGTATGTTATATCCTTGATCATATTTTGGAGAATTTTCATCTTTTTGGTAGCACACTTTTGGATAGGGAGTTTTGGAGATATTATTGAGTCAGTTTTGGAGATGATCATGTTTTTGAGTTGTAATTGAGGGTCGGGTCGCAAGTTGTGGAGCTTGGTGTGAAAATGATCATCCTCACCCTTACCAAAATTTTGATGTAATGTGTGCAACAAAGAGACTTGAAGATGAATAATAAATAAGCCATATCTCTATGGACATAGCCTACGGGGTGAACCACGGTAAAACATGGTGTCTCTATGTATTTTTCTTGTATGTTTTGATTTATGATGAATGGATGAATGAATGAATGCATATGTTAGAGTTAGAATGCAATGCACACTAGATTAATTATGTTAATTTATTGTAGAATGAATGTTAATGAATGGATAGTAGATATGAGGAATGTTCAAGTATAAGTATGCCTAACATCCCCATGAGCATCATCCCTTCCATCATTGCAGACATCTGGGTCATGAAATCACCCATAAGCCATCTTGGGTGAGACTATAATGTGCACTCTGTGCACAGTGTTTCCTTCTGGTATCGAGAAGGGTCGATGGTTTCTAGGGTTTTGTTGGAGAACTAAGGTAGAACCTGGGTCAACCCATACATCCAAAAAATGGTTCTATTTCCGGTTAGAAATAAGAAGATGAGATTTGAGGGGATTTGATGAAGAGAATGCGATGGTAGAAGGGGATTTTTAGGCCATGGAATCCAACTAAACAAGATATCGAAATATGGTTGGAAACAAAACAAATCGATTTTGTGTAGAAAGAAAATAGAAGCTCTAGCTATACACCACGCCAATATTTGCAGAGCTATGTGTTTGTTGATTTGCATGGGGCATATTTTTGTTATTTTCTAGAGTTGCTATAGGACTGGTTATTGAGGTTGAAGGATACTCATACAACTAATAGGATAAGGCCAGTATAGTGGACTACTGAGAATATTGTGTGGTTGGAAAGAGTCAATAATAAAATCACGCGCATAGTGGATTTCTGGATAGACAATATTGTTGCAGGATTTATTATTGAGTTTGTAGTCGATACTGTGAAGTCATACACTGTTGCAGAGCATAAATTGTTTAAGGGAACAAGAGGAAGGTACATAATATCATTTTACACTTCAATCAAGATATTATTACATGATAAATGAGTGATGAAAATGGAGTCAGACAACTAAATCACTCTGTGTGCATGAGAGAATTGGGGGAAGAACTAAGGAAGATATGAGATATGGAGAGGGATCTGGGGAGAGGCTAGAAGAAGGAAGCAATGGAGCCCATTATGAAGGATGAGGAACATACCAAGGAGATAATGGAAAGAGCATGAGTGACACACAATGAAATACCCTACTAGTATAAGATAAATAGTAAAAACAGGGTAGTAGCTGAGAGAGAAGGATTGGAAATTGACGAGGAAGAGGTAGAGTATTTTCATGTGATGGGGCATATTGAGGATATCATGCATGCCACATATGAGAGAAAAACCAAAGGTCAAGGGTTTGGCGCAGAAGAATGCTCTCCATTCTATATCTAAATTAGTGTGGAACCCATAACCCCATGTGCGACTAAGACATATGAAGAAGAAGAACCGCTTAGACAACAAGTGATTAGTGGTAGATGAATTTTAGTAGGATGAGGGTCCAATGGAAATTAAAGTAGAAGTATAAGTTCAGATAATAGTAGTCAAGTATCTACACTATGTGGAGGTGGTAGTAAAAAATATTTCACAATGGTAGGAGTAGATCCAACTATTCGGTTACCAGAGTTCCATGGAGAAGGGTTGAAGGACCCAAAAAATCATTTGTTTATTTATGAAAATACTTGGGAAGATAAGAAGATCACATATGAAGATATAAAAGTGGCACAATTGGTGATCACATTTAGAGACTATGCACTGGGTTGGTATATGGGCCTCACAGTAAATAGTCCACAAGGAGTGCCTACAACTATCACAGATGTGAAAAAGGCATTGATCAATGAATTTCAAAAACCAAGTTGAAAGGATAAGTTCATGAATGAGATGATAAAGATAAAATAGAATATAGGTGAGTCAGTTTGGGAGGTTCATCCAAAGTTCAAGAGACTAAAAGGTAAGTTGAAGTATCCTATAACAGATATGCAACATAGACACTTATTTGTTATTTCATTACTGCCACATTTAAAGTATCCATTAAGGAAACATAAGCTCCAAACTCAGGATGAGGCCTTGGAAAAAACCTTGCAATTGGAGGAAAGTCAATATAAGAATACATATCCATTTGTGGAAGAGATGAGAGAAGAACTGAAGAATATTACATTTCAGTTGAATCAAAACAAGGGAAAGGCAAAGAGGGAAGATGTATGGTCTACATTATGCAGAATAGAAGAAAACAATAAGAATGAATGCCCCACATTTTCATAGTACTTGGGAGAAGGAGTGTCAAATCCTTTACGGATATGAGGGCCATGGTGTGAAATATGAAGAACAAATGGACATGATCCTTATCATTGTCCCATAATGCAAAAGTATCAAACAATACCCAAGAGTACATTATGTAATTTTTGGAAATCGGTAAGACATGAAGACAAGGATTGTAGAACCTAGGAAATAATGAAGGAAAGTACATCATATACTTATAGTGTGTAGGTTGAATTAGTGACGGGACAAACTACATAGCAGTAGTATAATAAAGTGAAATAATTTACAGCGTAGCCATAATATAGTAACGCACATCATTTTGCAGTGCCACCATGGTATAATAATGCACAACCACAATATAATTAGACACCACAGTATAATAAAATGCTCAGAGAACCTCTAGATTGCAGCAGAGGTAAGCATGATACCCATCATAATTTTATGTCACAAATTATTATAAAATGGTCGAATGGGTACAGTCTCAAGAAACTGTTTTCTTAACTCAAAAGACTAGACTAGCATACACGAGTAGGTGAGGTCTTAGTTTAACTTCAGTCAGTAGGTTGTATTAAGGATGAATAGGAGGAAGACTTCGGTGATATGGGTGTAGTGGTCTGCCGCATAAATCAGGTCTGTTGAAATTACTAAGACAACTGAGAGGGGGGGTGAATCAATTGTTACTCTGCTTAAACAATTTTAAGTCTATTAAAACATTTTTAATATTTCATCAAGTGACCATCAATATTATACATCATATGGACAACATAAATAATGAGCATCAATCACACATAAGATATACACAGAGATAGATTTTCACGAGGAAACCCATAAAGGGAAAAAACCTCTTCTTCTTTGAAATGATAGGCAATCTTTTAAGTTCTGTACATCATCTATGTTTGAGCACCAACTCAAAGTGAGGCTACTACCTCTATTTTACAAGATCCAACTTGTTGAGAGCACCAACTCTCTGGTTTCTCTAGCACCCACTAGAAGGAAGCACCAACTCCCTAAATATTCCAACACCAACTGGATTTATACAAGCACCAACTTGTATACAGAAAAATCTGTTTTTTCCCGAGCACCACCCTGCCACCCTATTTTTCTAGCCACAACTAGATGGAAGATACAACTTCCAATATTCAAGCACCAACTTGAATATCAGAGGACCACAATCCTCCCTAACACCACCCTTCCTCTCTAATTATGAATCAATGATTGACAAACAAACAATACAGGTATTTTAGTTCTTACCCCTTCTTCACTGTTCTGCAATTCTTCTCTGGTTCAAATCCTATTCTGCAGTTATGTTCTGCTTCATGCTATACTTCTATTCTACTCTTGCTTCATGCTATTCTACTATTCTTATCTTGCTTATGTCTATTCGACGACTGTTACTCATCTCTGAGTTTTATCTCATGCTCTGCCTTCTTTCATTTTACCCTTCTTACAGTTCATATCATTGTTTTGGTTAGAACAACCAACCATACACAGTCACTGCATCTTTATCTTATGCACTTCTCATGACTTCAGTTACACCTCAAATTCCTAGGACAACAATGCTTCAACCACTGAATCACCAACCATCCAAGAACCATGATTCGGTTCTGCTAACTGAATCATAATTGAACGGTTAATCGTAAAGATAAACAATATCCCTTTGATCAAATTTCCATTTAACAAGCATCATTGGATTAAATACGCAAGGTCTTCCATTTATCCCATATGCCCACTGGCTGTTACCATGGGCCTAATCAAAATGCGTTTCACATTTCACATTTCGACAATCTTATGTCGAAGGGTCTCGACACTCTAAGTTGTGATCACCAAAATGGAGGTTAGCATCATGCTAGCTCGTCCCTCTCATATGACCATCGACGATGAGTACCAAAACCTACACCAAAAGGTGTTTTGCATTTTGCGAACTTATGAACTTCATCGAGCCTGATCAACGGTCGAGATCTCCAATGATTCGATGGTCCAGATCTCATCGCGATCTCGTGTTTTGGGATTCCTGTGATGAAGGGTCTCGACACTCCAAGTTGTGATCCCCGAAATGGAGCTTAACAATTAGCTCCTTCCCTTAAGCCTTCGATGATGTGACCTTGTCTATGACCACGGGCCAGACCTTATCGCGATTTCGCATATCGCGAGTATCAAGGTTAGAGCATTTCCTTCCTTTGAATTTCCAGTTAGTGAAATGTTAATCCCTCACCACATCTCCCTCTTGGATCAATGGTCAAGATCTTATCGTGATTTCACAACTTCACAGGCTTTCGTCATGCCTGATCAATGGTCCACGATCTCCTTTTGATCAATGACTCAGATTAAGTCATGGTTTCACATTTCACGATTTCATAGGATAGAGCACCTCCTTTATTTGACTTTCCAGATAACAAAATTCCAATCACTCGCCATGTGTCCTCTGCATTCAATGTTACACAACATACCTCGATCCAAAGGTCCAGATCAATTCTCATGATTTCACATCTCTTAAGTTCCCACACCATGTTCCATTGACTCCTCCAATGTGTAGTTCAGTGAAATTATAGTTTCTTGCCACGTGTCCTTATTGAAGATGGATGGTCCTTCTGCTTTTGAGATTTTGTAGGCTCGCTTCATCTTGCACGTAAAGACCGTGCTCCTTCTTATGGATCCAACGACGGTCGATCTTCGGGCTCAGATCTGATGCCTAAGATTTATTCTCTTCTACTATGCACTCTTCCTATCTGAATTCGGATATGACGATCATAGAGAATTCTGAATGGGATACAACGATCACTGTTGCTCTTCACTATTGATCTTGCCATTTACATTCCATTATCATTGTGCTATTGATCGTGTTGATCTTCACCATCAATGACAAACACACATACTTTGCCTCTGTCTGAAAACATGCCAACAATCTCCCCCTTTGGCATTGATGGAAACCCCTTGAACAACACGCAACTATACCACTGTAGCATCCTTGAAATTACTACCACTATAGCATCCTTGAAATTACCACACTTTCTCCCCCTTTGACATCAATGTCAAAGAAGAAACACACTCCCCCTGAGCTATTGCAGTACATACTCCCCCTTTCAACTATGAGCATCTTAGAAATACAATAAATATTCAATAAGTACTCCCCCTGACCATGTGAACATATTAGATGAAGGAAGTTATAACCCCCAAGTTTTGACGATGATATCCAAAAGGGGTCATTTCTAACGGTTTAGTAAATATATTAGCTATTTGTTCTATGGAAGGAATATAATTCAGCTGAACCACTCTATTTGTAACTTGTTCTCTGAGAAAATGTTATTTTATTGGGATATGCTTAGTGTTGGAGTGAAGAACAGGGTTCTTGGAGACACTAATGGCATTGGTGTTATCACAGTGAATTGTAATTGGAACAATACAGTTTACCTTCAAATTTGCAAGATTTTGAATCATCCACAAAATCTTAGTGTAGCATGTAGCAACAACAATGTACTTTGCTTCTGTAGTTGATAAGGAAATAAATCCTTTCTTCTTACTAACCCATGCTACCAATGAGTCACCCAGGAAGAAGGCACCTCCACTGGTCCTCTTTCTCTCATCCACACAATTTGCCCAATCTACATCTGAATAAGTAGTTAACTGAAAATTCTGATTTCTGGGATACCACAGACCATAAGTCATTGTTCCCTTCAATTATTTGAATATCCTTGTGACAAATACCAAATGACTTTGTTTAGGAGCAGACTGATAACGACCTGCCATTCCAACAGCTTGCATTATATCAGGACGGGATGCTGTGATGTACATAAGACTTCCTATCATAGAGTGATATGTCCTTTGATCAACATCAGGTGAAATATCATCTTTACTGAGCTTGCAACCAACCAACATAGGTGTACTTACAAGAGAGGAATCCTCCATCTGAAATTTCTTCAACATATCTTTTAAATATTTTTCTTGAGAGATAAATATTCCTGGAGAATTCTAATTTACTTGCAAACCCAAAAAGTATGAAAGTTCTCCTATCATGGACATCTCAAACTCTGTTTTCATAGAGTTAGAAAACCACTGAACAGAGGATTCATTAGTACAGCCAAAAATAATATCATCTACATAAACCAAAACAACTAGTAAATTATCACCTTCAGACTTAATGTAGATATCGTTGTCAACAAGACCTTTCTTGAACCCTTTGTCTTGTAAAAATTTGTCCAGTCTATAATACCAAGCTTGTGGTTCTTGTTTTAGTCCATATAAGGCCTTCTTCAACTTGCACACATAATCATGATTATCTGTCAATGAGAATCCTTCATGTTGTTCCATATATACTTCTTCCTCTAGTTCCCCATTAAGGAATGTTGACTTGACATCCATCTGATACACTTTAAAGTTCTTATGACATGAATATGCAAGAAACATTCTGATAAATTCCAATCTTTCCATTGGTGCAAAAGTTTCATCAAAATCCTGACCTTCAACTTGTGGATACCCTTTACAAACCAATCTGTCTTTATTTCTAACAACTTGTCCTTTTTCATTCATTTTATTTTTGAACACCCATTTGGAACCTATTATATTCTCGTCTTCAGGTCTAGGAACAAGCTCCCAAGTATTGTTCTTCTCAATCTGATCAAGCTCTTCATTCATATCTCTAATTCAATCATCATGCTGGCTGGCTTCATCAAAGTTTTTAGGTTCAACCATAGATAAAAAAAATCAACATGGGATTGTTCTGAGTCTTTAATCAATTTCCTTCTTGTCTGAACTCCTTTATTTATATCTCCAATTATCTAATTTTCAGGATGATTCTTTCTAACAATTTTGAGAGGTGATTTTGCTTCTTTCTGCTGATTTGTGTCAGTTGGAGTATTGGTATCTTCATTTAATTCAGATTCTTTTCTTTCTGATCCTTGGACCTGTTCATCTTCAACTTCAACTATATCTTTTGTGCTTGGTTCAACATTGATTACATTTTGTACCAGGATTTCTTCATCAAATTTTATGTTGATACAATCAACCAATTTATGTAGCCTCTTATTGTAGCATCTGTATCCTTTACTGTTTGTAGCATAACCAAAGAATATACCTTCATCAGCCTTGTCATCATATTTGCCAATATTTTCATCATTATTCTTGATATAACGTTTACTCCCAAAGACTTTAAAATGCTTGATTGAGGCAGATCTTCCAAACCATAGTTCATAAGGTGTCTTGTCATTGTGTGGTATGAGATGAGATTTGTTAAGAATGTGAACAGATGTATGGATTGCTTCCACCCAATATGTCTGAGATATATTCCTTTCATTCATCATTGATCTTGCCATTTGTTGTACTGATCTATTCTGCCTCTCAATGTTAAGCCCTAATATTGTCTCATTACCCCTTAATTGGGGCATATTATATTAGTAATGTTACTTTATTTATGTCTGCTTTAGACCATTAGTTGTAATTATACCTCCTAGTCTCCTATATATACAAGGAGACATTTTCATTTTTAATCATCTTGTACTTGAACATTTAAGTGGGGTAAAAGGAGGTTGCCCCCTGGAAGAGGCTTATTGTCTGAAATTATCTCTTTTTTAAGGCGTTGAGTACATTTTCTGAGGTTTTTCTATGCTATATTGATATTTGGTTCTTAACATATGGTATCAGAGCTCAAGGTCTTGGGGTTTTGCTGCTACATCTGAGACACCTTGGAATTTTCACTGTAACTTTTTTTCTAAAATGTTTCATAAGGAAAGGCTTGGAGGATATTTATTATATAGATCAAGGTACGTTGGGTTCAAAATTTAGCTCCTGAGGCCTTATACTTTCGGATATACAACCTGTACAAGATAGGGTTCTGGAATCATCTTGAACTGAGTCATTGCGGAATTTTCTCTATAAAAACTTTTCTATAATGTTTTAGACCCTAAAATATGGAGGATATTTACAAAAATTAGTAAGGTATATGTGGTAAAACATTTATCTTCTGGGTCATCGTAAATTTGTAGATACACCCTATGTAAGATAGGGTGTCCAACTAGTCCTATTGACTAGTCTCAAGAAGGTGTTGCAGGTAAAACAATCATAACTTCTTCCTAGAGTATCCAAATTGAGTGGGACTTTTTTCATTGGATCTTGGATAGTCTATAGTATTTTTGGTGCAAGTTTCAAAATTTTATTTCAATTATTTTGTGTGGGGCACGCTATACAAGTGAGATCTCATGGAAAGGCCAAAAATCGGCAAGTTATGGGGAAGTTACCGTAAATTCCACTTGGCACATCCAATTTTGATCAAACCTATGGAATTGTAGAGAAGCAATATCAGAGAACTACATAAAATAAAGTTTCATACCCAGAAGGGCCGAAACTTGGGAGATACAACATAAGAAATATGTTTTAGCAGAACCACCTCAAAATCAAGGTTCAAAAGTGATACTTGGCCAACATGCCACCAAAAAAGGGAACTTCTACACCAAATAAGTCTCCAGCAAATCCTACTTGGACTCTTGATGAAGGTGAAGAAATGTGTAGGGACATAAATGAACTACAAAAGAAGATGGATTCAATGGAATCTATGTCGGATACTATGATGGATGGTTTAAAAGGGGAGATCATGAAAGTATTGAAAAATTTCATAACAGAGAAGACACCTGAAAGTGAAAATGCATCCCATGAAATTCATGATGAGGACACAAGGAAGGTGAATCAAGAATGGAGAAACTCCAACTTTGGTTT
>SNQJ01S0018182.1:34006-52347 GCA_010110895.2 Picea sitchensis | reverse complement strand
TCTCTGATAAACAAACACAATGGTTCAAATGGTTACCCTTGGCAGAATGGTGGTATAACACTTCCTTTCATATTGCAACAAAAATGACACCATTTATGGCACTTTATGGATACCACCCTCCTTCCATCACTTATTCTCTAAAATAAAAATCTAAGGTTCAAGCAGTGGAAGATCACATCAAGAATCAACAACAAGTTCTCCAAATCTTAAAGGACAACTTGACCATGGCACAGAATCGCATGAAACAACAAGCAGATCAACATCGCAGTGAAAGAAGTTTTGAAGTAGGGGATTGGGTATTTTTAAGACTACAACCATACAAACAAATGCCACTCAATAAAGCCAAGAAGGATAATAAATTATCACCAAAGTACTATGGCCCTTATAAGGTGTTGCAAAAGATTGGTACTATGACATACAAATTGGAGCTGCATGCATCTTCATGAGTACACCTAGTTTTCCATGTTTCATGCTTAAAGAAGGTTATAGGCGACAAGATCCCAGTTCAAAATATATTTCTAGAACTTGACGAGGAAGGAAAAATCATATTGGATCCTGAAGCCATCACTGACACAAGAATTCGCTAGTTGAGGAATAGATCCATTTCAGAGTATCTCATTAAATGGAGGAAACTACTGGCTGAAGATTCTACTTGGGAAGATGAGTCTTTTATACAGAAGCATCCAGAGTTACTCAAGCGTTGCAGACAACACTTTTCTCAATGGGGCGGGGCATGTTAAGCCCTAATATTGGCTCATTACCCCTTAATTGGGGCATATTATATTAGTAATGTTACTTTATTTATGTCGACTTTAGACCATTAGTTGTAATTATACCTCCTAGTCTCCTATATATACCAAGGAGACATTTTCATTTTGAATCATCTTGTACTTGAACATTTAAGTGGGGTAAAAGGAGGTTGTCGCCTAGAAGAGGCTTATTATCTGAAATTATCTCTTTGTCAAGGCCTTGAGTACTTTTTTTGAGGTTTTTCTATGCTATATTGATATTTGGTTCTTAACGCTCAACAACTCCATTTTGCTGTGGGGTTCTTGGGATTGTGTACTTTCTTTTGATCCCATTTTTATCACAGAACTCTTTGAAGTTCCATGAGATAAACTCTCCTCCTCTATCAGACCTTATCGCCTTCAGTCTTTTTCCTGTTTGATTCTCAGTTAGAGCCTTAAACACTTGAATTTTTCAAATGCTTTAGATTTTTCCTTCAAAAAGGAAACCCATGTTAGTCTAGAATAATCATCAATAATCAACATAAAATAGTTTTATTTTCCTATACCTTCTTTCCTTGATGGTCCACATAAATCCATGTGAACTAACTGGAGAGGTTTTTCTGTTGAAGGGAAGTTTTTAGATTTGATTTGTGTCCGTGTAAGCTTTCCTATCTGGTAAGTTTTACAAACAAAATCATATGGCTTTGATATCTTTGGAAGATCCTTTACTGCCCCATTGTTTCTAATCTTGATTATATGATCAAAATTTAGATGTCTATATCTCCTATGCCATAGCCAACTTTCATCATACTTTCTTAAGTGACATTCTTCTTTTTCTTCTTTTAACACATATACATTGTTTTCTATTCTTAACCCTTTTGCAACCAACTGTCCTGAATTCATAGACTTTATTTTACAATCTTTAGAAGTAAAAACAACCTCACATCCTCGGTCACAGACTTGACTGACACTAAGAAAATTATGTTTCAGACCATATACAAATAACATGTCTTGAGCTTTTCCTTTGCCATTACTCAGACTTACCATTCCTTTACCTTTTATTTTTCCTGGTGCATCGTTTCCAAAAGTTACATTCCCTGATTTGTTTTCACTTAGAGTTAGAAACTTGATTTTGTCTCCAGTCATATGTTTGGAACATCCACTATCAATATACAAGGGATTCTTTTGTCTTTGGGCTAATAAAACTAATCCACACTGATCATTTTCTTTCTTCTTCCAAACCTTGAAATTTTCAGCAGTAGGAGTTAGATCTAGCTTATAGTTCTTTAAATGACAATTTGCAGCTTTATGTCCATAATTATGGAAGATGTAACATTCTGGTTCACTGAATAGCAGATCATAGTGATTTTTATGTTCATAACTGTTTTTTTACTTAAACTACGTCCTTTTCCCATCTATAACATGATTTGTAGTCTGTGGTTGTTTGTTACTTGGTTGTCTCAATCTTTGTTGTAGCAGATAATTATTCGTTGAGTATCTTGATTGTTCATATCTAAATATTAAAGAACAGTTTATAGCTTCGTGAACAAAATTAGAGCAGAAAAAACAATAACCATAGAAAAAACCTTTGTACCTTGAAAAAGTCTGTCTTCTTTGAGGAGGTCGATTTCTTTCATGCCAACAATCTCTCTGATATACAGATTCGGTTCTGGTACTTTTTATTTCATTCTCTTGATGGGTGATTCTCTTTCTTTGTTTCTGCAGAGTGACTGTTGTCAATGTTTGAGGATTTGAAAAACTTGATAAGTTCTGTATTACTTGGATGATCACTACTTGATCCTTCTTCATACCCCAAGCCAACTTTCAACTTTGAGTTTCTTTGCTGATTTATAATGGAGGTTAATCCTTCTGAAGATTTAATACTTGAAAGATTTTGGTGATACAATGCCTTAAACTTCTCCATCTCTTTTCTGGTTTTTACTATCTCTTCTTCTAAGGCTTCACACCTTGCTTTCTTCTCTGATAACTGGTGTTTCAGTATGTCCTCTATTTTATTTGCCTCTTCTAAATCTATTTTTAATAGGGCAAAGTCTTCATCAGGTTTTTTACCATTCATTTTGAAATGTATCAACAAATGTTTTTGTTTTCTCTTCTTACATCTGAGTCTGTCAATTTCTTCGAAAGCACTGATTAATTCACCTTCCATATCCACCACTTCTTCTTCATCATCCATGTCACCTTATGTGAGTTTATCATCAATATCTCCCATAGCCATAAGCATAAAGTCATTCACTTTGTCTTCATAGGATGAATCACTATCTAAGTCTTCTGAGGAGTCATCATTATTTGCACACAAACTTTTCTTTTTACTATTTTTCTTAAATTTGTATTTATTTTCATCATCAGAGTTCTGTTCCTTTTGGTCCTTTTTCATGTGGGGAAACTTAGATGCAAAATGGCCTATTTTACCATAGTTAAAGCATTTGAAGGGAAACTTTCCTTGATATTTTCCTGTTCCTCTCTTTAACCTTCTCACAAATTTTGCTTCAATATCATCTAGCTCTAAATCAGTATTCTTGTCTGCTTTAAAATAATCCTCTCTAGTAATGGATTTATCTTTTCTAATTCTCATTTCATATGCAGTTAAAGTTCCTAGGAGTTGATCAATGGACAGAGTTTTAAGATCATTTAGTTCTTCTATTGCATAAACTTTTGGATTAAATTTATCAAGCAGAGATCTTAAAATCTTTTGAACTAAGAATGAATCTTCAAACTTCTCACCAAGACCCTTCATGGCATTCACAAGTTATTCAACTCTTAAAAAATACTTGCTAATTGTTTCATCTTTATTCATATTTACTTGTTCAAATTTCAATCTATATGTTTGAAGTTTGGCATCTTTTACTTTCTCATTTCCTTCATAACTGCTAATAAGTTTATCCCACATTTCTTTAGCAGTTTGAAGATGCATCACCTTTACAAAATCAACTTCTACAAGTCCATTCAAGATAGCATTCATTCCCTTAGCATTAAATCTAAATTCTAACTTATCATCCTTGGAAGATAGCACAACAAGCTTTATGTATCTAGTCTCTACTACATCCCAAACATCAACACCTAAGGCCATTAGGTATGTTCTCATTCTAACCTTTCAGAAGGCAAAATTTGTTCCATCAAATAGAGGAGGCTTAGTGGCTGAATTCCCTTCATGAATTGTCATGTTTAATCTTACAGATCTACCTTTAGATAAAAGGAACCCTCTCTGATACCAATTGTTGAAATTACTAAGACAACTGCGAGGGGGGGTGAATCAGTTGTTACTATGCTTAAACAATTTTAAGTCTATTAAACCATTTTTAATCTTTCATCAAGTGACCATCAATATTATACATCATATGGACAACATAAATAATGAGCATCAATCACACATAAGATATATACAGAGACAAATTTTCAAAAGGAAACCCATAAAGGGAGAAAACCTCTTCTTCTTCGAAATGATAGGCAATCTTTTAAGTTTTGTACATCATCTATGCTTGAGCACCAACTCAAAGTGAGGATACTAACTCTGTTTTAAAAGCTCCAACGTGTGATATCACCAACTCTCTAGTTTCTCTAGAACTCACTAGAAGGGAGCACCAACTCCCTAAATATTCCAGCACCAACTTGTATACAAAAAACTCTGTGTTTTCCTGAGCACCACTCTGCCACCCAGTTTTTCTAGCCACAACTATATGGAAGATACAAATTCCAATATTCAAGCACCAATTTGAATATCATAGGACAACATTCCTCCCTAGCACCACCCTTCCTCCTTGATTATAAATAAATGATTGACAAACAAACAATACAGGTATTTTAGTTCTTACCCCTTCTTCACTATTCTGCAATTCTTCTCTGGTTCAAAAACTGTTCTGCAGTTCTGCTCTGCTTCATGCTATAATGCTATTCTACTCTTGCTTCATGCTATTCTTCTCTTTCTTCTGTTTGTTCGGTGAATGTTACTCATCTCTGAGTTTTATCTCATTCTCTTCCTTCTTTCATTTTACTCTTCTTACAGTTCATATCATTATTTAGGTTAGAACAACCAACCATACATAGTCACTGCATCTTTCTTTTATGCACTTCTCACGACTTCAGTTACACCTCAAATTCCTAGGACAACAATGCTTCAGCCACTGAATCGCCAACTGTCCAAGAACCATGATTCGGTTCTACTAACTGAATCATAATTGAACGGTTAATCATAAATATCAATAGTATCCCTTCGATCAAATTTCCATTTAACAAGCATCGTTGGATTAAATCCGCAAGGTATTCTGTTTATCCCATATGCCCACTGGCTGTTACCATGGGACTAATCAAAATGTGTTTTGCATTTTTCATTTCGACAATCCTATGTTGAAGGGTCTTGACACTCCAAGTTGCAATCCCCGAAAAGGAGCTTAGGTTCATGCTAGCTCTTCCCTCTCATATGACAATCGGCGGTGACCACAACCTACACCAAAAGGTGTTTCACATTTTGCGAACTTATGAACTTCATTGAGCCTAATCAACGACCAATATCTCCAATGATTCGATGGTCCAGATCTCATCGCGATCTCGCGTTTCAAGATTCTTTTGATGAAGGGTCTCAACACTCCAAGTTGCGATCCCCGAAATGGAGCTTAGCAATTAGCTCCTTCCCTTAAGCCTTCAACGATGTGACCTTCTCTATGACCACGGGCCAGACCTTATCGCGATTTCGCATATCGTGAGGTGCAAGGTTAGAGCATTTCCTTCCTTTGAATTTCCAGTCAGCGAAATGTTAATCCCTCACCACATGTCCCTCTTAGATCAACGGTCAAGATATTATCATGATTTTTCAACTTCATAGGCCTTCGTCATGCCTGATCAATGGTCCACGATATCCCTTTGATCAATGACTCAGATTAAGTCGTGGTTTCGCATTTTGTGATTTCATAGGATAGAGCACCTCCTTTCTTTGACTTTCTAGTCAGCGAAATGCCAATCACTTGCCATGCATCCTCTACATCCAACATTCCACAACATACCTTGATCATAAGGTCCAGATCAATTCTCGATATTTGTTATATCGCAAGTTCCCACACCATGTTCCGTTGACTCCTCCAATGTGCAAGTTGACAAAATTCTAGTCGCTTGCTACGTGTTCTTCTTGAATATGGACGATCCTCTTGCTTTCAAGATCTTGTAGGCCCACTTCATCTTGCACATAAAGATCGTGCTCCTTCTTATGGATCCAACGACGGTCGGTCTTCAGGTTCATATTTTATGCCTGAGATCTATTTTATTCTACTGCGTGCTCTTCCTATCTAAATTCAGATCTGACAGTCATCAGGATTTCTAAATGGGATCCAACGATCACTGTTGCTCTTCACTGTTGATCTTGCCATTGTCATGCCATTATCGTTGTGCTACTGATCGTGTTGATCTTCGCCATCAATGAAATTTCCATCGATGAAAAACATGCATACTCTGCCTCTGTCTGAAAACATGCCAAAAAGGTCTTCCAACAACCCAAAGAGGAAAGACTTAAACCCAAGATCTTCTTGAGATTCAAATATTAGAGAAACTAAAAGGAATTATAACAACATTACAATTAAACATTCATCATAACAAAGTCAAAACAATTCATGTGAATCAGTCATCATGAATCCTCTTAGTAACAGAGGAAAACAAGATGGAATAAGAAAGATGACTTTCATTAAAAAAGAAGTCTCAAAAACCAATACATAGCTAGAAAACCATAAGCTTCATTAAAAATTTACAATACGAGATCCTTGCTCTACCATCGACCATGACAAAATATCAAAACTGAGTATTTATACTCAAAGAAATTCACTCGCTTCAGAAGAACACTCTGTTCATTGCATTCAAGTCTTGGTGTATGTTGCTTCTTCTGTCAGGCTACACTTGCATTCTTTTGTCAGACGCAAGATTAGATCGGTATGGTCTTCACAAGAAAATCCATTGATAGGGGAACTTTCGGATGACAGTCTGCCCTCCACGGCCAGACTTTCCATGATTTCCATTTATTTGGTGAAATGAGGTTTCAACCACCTTCCCCATTTTCATTAACTACTTTCATCAGGATCAGGGTGAAGCCTGACGCCCATGAATGCTCCATGCGAATGCATAATTCCGTTAGTCAATTCTGGAGCCTCTAGGCCACACAGATCTTCCTCTGTGACCAAATCAAGCACTCTAATCTCCTGCACAACCCCATTTCTTTGCCTCACGCAACCGCAGTCTACGAACCCATGCTTATCTGATGCAAAATCTCTGGATTTCATTTTTCGAGATTTTTCACTCCCTTTGACTTCCAACATTGCAATGCCCGAAATCGTGAAAATTCCTTTGAGATCGGTAGACAGTCTTTCTTTGAAATGGACGACCATGATCATTTCCTTGACAACACAAAACACCAGCTATGTGATGAGCGTTGGCCCCTCTTTTTGGGTCTACCTCCCGTGTGATCAAGTGCTAAGACTACGGGCCCAATCCTTAGGCACGTTGCAATTTCGTGAACTCAATTTGTGCTTTGTGCTCAAAACTCCGAGTCATGAAATCATGATCCCTTGGATCGGATGACACAAATCCTTTTGAAATGAATGACCCAGATTATTTTGCAACTTTGCGTTTCGCGAGTCTTCATGACTCGACCCTTTGATTGCCCCATCCTGTGAGTCAGCGAAACATTGATCCCGTGCCACACGTCCCTCTGATACCGATGACTAAGATCAACCTCGTGATTTTAGACCTCTGTTAAATGTTAAACCTGGTGCAATTGCATGATATCGATCTCCTAATGGTCATCGATCTAATCTATCTGATGGATCTCTGCCGTTAAAACCTGATCTTTGCTTGCTCGCTCGATTTGAGTCCACATCCAAATTCTTCAAGTGTTGCACTTGGTGGCCATGATTGCGACTTGTGAATGATTACTTGGATGAATGGCTGAGGGTTTGAGAAAAAAAAGATTAACAATAGAGGTAACGAGAGAAGTGATTGACCTTAGGGAAAATGATAAGGTTTATGGCCAATATTTCTCAGGTGAGCTGTTAAGGAAAAACGAGTCTATCAACCGGGCAAAGACAAACAACATACAACTATGAGCCGAGAGAAAAAACCTTACGATCAGGTTTGCAAAATGAAGAGAGGTAGACAAAATATAGACTTAGGTAGGAACCACAAACCCTTAAGGTTTTGAAAAATTTATGTGCTAACATTAGGCTCCATGGGGGATAGAGTCCTCCCTGCGAGGCTCTAAGAACTCTTTTCATGGCTTCAATGCCTTAATGTTGGGTTGTGGAGTCTCCTATTAAAACAAAATAAAAAATAAAACAGAAATGGTATTTACAATGGTGGGATGCCGACTGCGTCTTCAAACAAAGAACATAATCAGAAAGTGACCATTTACAGGGCCACCAAAAACTTCATCCCCTTCCAAATTCCGCAATCGATAAGTATTGTTTGGAATTTCCTCGGAAATATTGAAAGGACCGATCCAAAGGGCCTGAAATTTACCATGTTTTCCCTTGTCTTGTCTGGGAGCATCCCATTTGAGTACTAGATTTCCCAGTTGGAAATCCTCTTTACTTCTCTTCTTGTCAAAGGCCTGCGTGATTTTCCACCAACGATCATGCCTAGACTTTATTGGGGATATTCATCCTCTATCTCTGCCATTGAGTTCCTTCTTCCCAGAGAATTTTTGACATTTGATGCAAGCTCTGATTTTCACATAGACATCAGTGAATAGAGTTGGCCAGTAGTACCTAGCCCTGGTAATTTTGTAGGTTGTGGTATTCCAGAAATAATGTCCCCCACAGAGGTTTTCATGGAACTCAAATATAATCCTTTGAGCCTCTTGTGGGTCTAGACATCTCAGGAGCACTCCTAATAGGTATTTCCAGTAGAAGAATTGGTCAATAAGGAAATATTTGATTGCTTTGATCTTTAAATATCTTGCCTTCCTTTTCCCCATTTCATTCAGAGGTCGCAACTCTTGCATAAAATATATAATGTCTTTATACCAGGTGCATTCTGCCAATGGAGGGTTGTCCTGAGGAATGCTATCAAGAACCTCATTCTACTAATATTCTGAGAGAGTGTTGATGAAATTAACCCCCATATCTTTACAATTAGATTCAACCAATAACTTTTCTAGACCTTGACCTTTAACTAGCTTGGTGGGTTTTATTTCCAGATCAAATTCAAGGATCTTGGCTGAATGAGAATGTCCTTCACAAAAGATGAAGGAACATTTGCAATGGTTTTTAAATGTAAAACATAGACTTTGAAAGATTTGAGATCTTTAACCAAGGAATAGGCCTGCTTCTCCATGATGTCATATTTGACCTTTGCAACCCTCAATTCTTTGCTAAAAAATGAAATAGGTTTCTCCAACCCTTCAACATTCTTCTGCAACAAAACAACTAGCACTGTGTCAAATGAAGAAAAAGAGAAAATCAGAAAATCCTTGGAATAATCAAGATTGATAAGCAGAGGTTCTTCAGTCAGTGCCTTCTTGATTTGGTTGAAGGATTCTCTGGACTCAACATTCCATCTAACTTCATTCCCCTTCCCGATCATGGTTGTGATATGCTTCACCAATTCAACAAAATTTGAAACAAATCTTCTCAGAAAATTTATTTTTCCCAGGAAAGACTGGTCTTCCTTCTTGGATTTGGGAAGTGAAAAGTTTAGAATAGCTTCCACCGTACTTGAATCAATTATGACCCCCTCAACTAATACAATTTGTCCCAACAATTTCACCTCTTTCATGGAAAACAATGACTTCTTGGGATTTAAGGAGAGACCAAATCTTTTTCATTTCAAGAAGACCCTTCTTAGATGAAATCAGTGTTCTTTATTATATTTGGAGAATAATTTTATGTCATCCAGATAGATAACCACAAATTTCTCTCTCCAATGAATGTGATGTCCATAGCTCGCTTGAAGGTTTCTCCTACGTTCATCAATCAAAATGGCATTTTGGCATACATGAATGTGCCCCAAGGAGTGGTGAAGGTTGTATTTTCTCTGTCTTCAGGAAGGACAGAGATTTGATTGTAGCCAGAAAAGCCATCAATCATGGAAATCCTAGATGCACCAGTTATCCTCTGCAATATGTGTTCCATCTTTGGCAATGGGTAATTGTCCTTCCTAGAGATTCTGTTCAGATTTCTGAAGTCAACACAGAGTCTGATTTCTCCACTCTTATTTCTCACTGGGACCAAGTTGGCTACCTACTTAGAATATCTCAAAGGCACAATAATCTGAGCATCCAAAAGCTTCTTCACCCCCCTTTCCATAATAGGCAACAACATATGATTTATAGGTCTTAATTTTTGCCTAAATGGTTTGGCTTCCTCTTTCAATGAAATATTGTGCTCAATGACACTAGTGTCATATGTTCTGATGTTTTCATAGGTCCAAGAAAACACATCAGCAAATTCCTTTAATATCTTAGTATACTTGGCCCTCTTCTCCTTTGACAGATTGCTTGACAATTTGACAAATTTGGGATTCTTCTCTGTGCCAATATTCCACTCAGCTACATCATTATCATCACTTAAGATTTTACCATTTACTACCACATCATTTCTATCAAATAATATTTATAAAGGAACCAGTCCCTTGGGGATGTGATTGTTGGGTAACTGGACAATGTGATGATCATCAATTTTACTCAACAACTTATTAGCACGGGGACTATTTGCAGAATCTTGGTCCTGATCAATATGCAATGTTGAAAAATCCTCAACAGTTTCTAGGAACCTTTTTATTTCAATATCATCCTCAAACACTTTCCAATGCTTGACATTATCAGGTATAGAGGGTGTAGATTTTACTTCTACGTCATACCTAATCTTAGGTGGCAGAGGGATTCTGAAATTACTTGATGAGGAAGCCAAAGAATCATCCACTATATTTTCCTCTCTTGGGATGAATGAAATGTTGAAGGCCAAGAAAAAAATGTCAATCAAGTCCCACACTTCATTTCTATAGGTTATGAGCTTGGGATGCTTAGCTTGATACAAATTTATGATTTGATTAACAATCAATTCTTCATCTCCAAACATAGATATTTCCTTGATCCCCATGTCTTTTGCAACCCTTAAGCACAAAACAAGAGCTTCATACTATGCCACATTATTGGTAGCTTCAAATTCTAGTTTAAATGAGATAGATATGGCTTCTTGAGCTGGTGAAAAAAATACCACTCCAACACCAAAAACATCCTTAGAGGAGGCTCCATCAATTTTTTTTTTCCAAACAGAGGTGGTGCAGAAAGAAACTTCATGAAAAACCATGGACTGCTTTTTGAGCTTTAAAGTAGGCTCAGGAGCATCAGTGAACTGCAACAAACTGCCCCCCAACTCGGTGTCAAGTGAAAATATAGGATGGTTGGTTGGGTTAGATTCATCACTAATAATATAGGCCAACCAATCTTCTCTATACAGTCTTATATTCTCCCCTCCAAACACTGGAATGGTAGCATATGTGAGGTCCATATGCAATGTTCCCCCAAGTCTTTTTATCCAAGATATTAACAATAGCATGCCAAACTTGGGAGGAACATCAACCACCATGATATCCATGACCAACCGTTTCATGGGTAGCTGAAACAAGGTCACAACCAAATCTTTGATAACCCCCAGACACTGCACCCTTCTTGAATCAAAAGAATACAAGTCATGGTATGCTTTCATGACTTCCAATCCTAGTTATTCCATGATAGTTTTGGGCATGAGATTATGAGAGGCCCCTGAGTCTATCAAGCAATTATGCATCACCTTATCATGTATGTTGAGGGATGTATAGAAGGGAGGGGATGAATCATCTTTATCTTTTATCATAGGACCTAGGATGACTGTTGGCTTTTCATCTTGGAGATTTACTGAGTCTATGGAATGGTAAGAAGGCTCAAACTACAACAACTTAGAGAGGGATTTTTTGAAATATTCATGCTTGACTAACTCTGAAAGCGGAACATGGATTATGATATTCTGAATTTCATGCTCAAAGTTGAAAGAGGAAAGGGGCTTCAGAATTTCCCTCATCTCTGGGACAGGGTCTTTGGCTATTGGTGGGGGATTCTGAGATTTCTTTTCTTTGTTGCATCTTTAGTAGACTTCTCTTCTATGGAAGGTTGATCAGGGATGTCATAATTCCCTTATTTCTTCTTAAACAGAAGGTTGTATTTGTTGGGGCTACTATTTTCCCTCTCCCCCTTACTCAACTCATTTATTTGGCTATCTATGAGGTATTCCTCGCATGCAGCTTCAGTTAAATGAGGAAATGGGGAGGTGTCTTCAATGCAATGAATTTTAGGGTCAAACTCCTCTTCTTCCCTTTCCTCATAAATAATAAGGTTGTTTTAGATAGGTGTTTGGATTCTTTTATCATCCCTCTCTCTGTTTTTGGGCTCTCTCGAGAGTATTTGAGGGGCATTGTTATTCGACCTTATAAAGTTGCCTCTGTTATCAGTATTTGGGACATTCTTGTAACCTAGATTCCCTTCAAATTTCATCTTCTCTATCTCTACAGACAGGGAATTTACCATCTTGGTCAATTCATCTACTTGAGGGTGAGTTGTAGAAGAACCAGAGGTTGAGGCCTCAGATATCCCTCCTCCTCTATCTTTGTCAACTTTATTCTTAAGCCTATCAACTGCCAACACATTGGATTCTACTTCCAAGGTTACATATTTCATATGAATTAGGGAAGTAACTCTTCTTTCTCTGAGAAGGAGGAAGAAGTCAAGGTCAAAAGCACTAGCATAAGTAATTTTGGCAGAGGCTTCAGTAGTATTTATCTCGACATGGATTTTATTGTACATCTTGTTGAATATTTTGGAGAAATCGGAGACAGATTCTCCCTCTTTCCTCTTCAGGGACCCAAAATCTGTGATATAATACATAAAGTCTTTTTTATCCCCTCACTGTCTCAAGAAGGCATCATCTAGAGCCTAAATTCTAGGCTCAAAACTTTGATCTAGGGGTCAAACCTTTGAACCACTTTCTAACCTCACCATCAAGGCTCTGGATAAAGACTCTCATCCAGACATCTTCATTTTCAATATTCAGATTATCTGCATAACTATAGAAGGCAGGAAGGTTCTCTTCAACAGTTATGTCTCCTTATCCAATTAACTTGGGCATATATTTCAGGAAATCTCCAACAGAGAGAGCATTCATGGGCTGAGGTAAGATTAGAGGGGCATATATTGTAGCCACTATGGAATTCATTATGTTTCTAGGGGGATTAACACCTTCCATAGGGATGGTAGAAAAAGGAGAATTAGGAGGGGAAGGGGTTTGAACAGGGGAGACTGGAAAAGAGCTTCTTGGAGGAAAAGGAAAAAATAGAGGGTTTGAATAAAATACTACCGAGCTTGGGCAAGCAGAGGTTTCCCTTTCTGCAAAATCAGTAACTCTAACGGGAGGAGTGGTAAATCCTGGGGTAGGAAAATATTCTGAAGCATTAGGCCTAAACCACGGTATAATTTCAGGAGAGAGAGGAGTGACAAGGATTTCTCCCTCCAATTCCAGACTAGGAGGGGAAAACTCAACATGAACACTCCCAAAATTCAAATTTCGGGAAACTCCAATAGAAGGTATAACAGAAGGATGAAAAGAAGAAATTGGAGTTCCTGTAGGATAATGAAAATCATCAGAAATACCTAGTTCAACAATAGAAGTACCTTCATGAAGGGCCTTTCCCTTTCTGATAATTTTCTCTGGGTTAGCTTAATATGTTTCCAAAGGAAGCTGTGGAGTAGACTTCGTGTGTTTGCCTCTGGTAACCACATCTAAAAAAATAGAGTTGCCTTAATGGAGTCACCACAATGGATTTGTCTAGTGCACAATTGCAATATTTGATGTACTAATTTCCGATGCACCTTCAGAACTAGCAATCTTTGTTGTTCAATCCTAGGGAAAATATTCAATTTCGTCCCTGACAATGATGCCATAAATGTTAGCACCAAAAGTCACCTCTGGATTGCAACAGAGGTAAGCCTGATACCCACCAAAAAAATTTGTCACAAATTGTTATAAAATGGTCAAATAGGCGCAGTCTTAAGAAAATATTTTCTTAACTCATAAGACTGAAATGGCATGCACGAGTAGGTGAGGTCTTAGTTTAACTTTAGTCAGTAGGTTGTAGTAAGGGTGAATAGGAGGAAGAATTCGATGAGATGGGTGTAGGGGTCTATCGTAGAAATCAGGTCTTCCAACAGCCCAAAGAGAAAAGACTTAAACACAAGATCTTATTGAGATTCAAATCTCAGAGAAACTGAAAGGAATTATAACAACATTACAATCAAACATTCATCATAACATAGTCACAACAATTCATGTGAATCAGTCATCATGAATCCTTTCAATAAAAGAATAAAATAATATGGATTAAGAAAGATGACTTTCATTAAACAAGAAGTCTCAAAAACCAATACATAGCCACAAAACCAGAAGCTTCATTAAAACTTTACAATACGAGAGCCTAGCTCTACCATCGACCATGAAAAAATATCAAAAATGAGTATTTATACTCAAAGCAACTCCCTCCCTTCAGAAGCACACTCTGGTCATTGCATTCAAGGCTTGGAGTTTGTTGCTTCTTCTGTCAGGCTGCACTTGCATTCTTTTGTCAGACGCAAGATCATATCAGTATGAGCTTCACAAGAAAATCCATTGATAGGGGAAATTTCAGCTGACAGTCTTCCCTCCACGGCCAGAATTTCCATGCTTTCCATTTATGTGGTGAAATGAGGTTTCAAACACCTTCCCAATTTTATTTAACTACTTTCATTAGGATTAGGGCGAAGCCTGACCCCCATGAATGCTCCAGGAAAACTCATAATTCCTTTAGTCAATTCTAGAGCCTCTAGGGCATGCAGATGTTTCTCTGTGACCAACTCGAGCACTCTAATATCTTGCACACCCCCCTTTATTTTCCGCACATGACCGTGGGCTGAAAACCCATTCTTATCCAATGTGAAATCTCGGGATTTCTCATTTTGGGAGTTTTCACTCCCTTTGACTTCCAACGTCCCGATGCCCAAAATCGTGAAACTACCTTTGAGATCAGTGGATGGTCCTTCTTTAAAATGGATTGCCACGATCCTTTCCTTGAAAAAACAAAATTCCATCTATGTGATGAGCACTGGACCCTCTTTCTGGGTCTGCTTCCCATGTGATCAAGTGCTGAGACCACGAGCCTAATCCTTAGGCGCGTCGCAATTTCATGTTTTGCGAACTCAGGATGTGCTCCAAGTTGCGAAATCACGATCCCTTTGATCGGATGACACACATCCCTTTGAAATGAATGACCTATATTATTTCGTGACTTCAGGTTTCGTGAGTCTTCATGACTTGGCCCTTTGACTACCCCATCTTGCGAGTCAGTGAAACGCTGATTCTGCACTACGTGCCCCTCCGGTACTGACAACTAATTTCAACCTCGCAATTTTGGTCCTTTGTTCAATGTTAAACCTGGTGCAAATGCATGATCTCAATCACTTGATGGCCATCGATCTGATCTATCTGATGGATATTTTCCATTGAAAATTGATCTTTTCCCGCTCACTCAATTTGAGTCCACATCAAATTGCTTCAAGTGTTGCTCTTGTTGGCCATGACTGCGACCTGTGAATGATTACTTGGATGACTGGTTGAGGGCTTGGGAAACAAAAATATTAATGATAGAGGTAACGAGAGAAGTGATTGAACTGGAAAACTGGAAGGTTTATGGCCAATATTTTTTAGGAGACCTGTTAAGGAAAAACGGGTCTATCAACTGGGCGAAGACAAACAACATACAACTACGATCTAAGAGAAAAAACCTTACAATTGGGTCTACAAAAGGAAGAGAGGCAGACAAAGTATATACTTAGGTAGGAACCACAAACCCTTAAGGTTTTGACAAATTTATGTGCTAAGAGAATCCATGGGAGAACCTACCTTGGGATTTTCACCTATTTAGTTGAAGTTGGAAAATCAGCATAGAGTGGTACCAATTGGTATATTGAAGGGCATACCAGTAGATCTAGATGGTGTGTGCACTATGCCATACTTTGAGGTGATTGACATACTAGATAACACTTCACCATATCTAGCATTGTTGGGTCTAGATTGATCTTTTGACAATCAGTCTATTATTAACCTAAAGATTAGAAAAATGAACTTTGAATAAGGAGAATACAAATTTATTTCACCATTAGATCCTTCAGAAGGAGGAAGGTATGTTGAACATGCGGAAGAAAATTTTATTACAGAAGACATAAACTAGTTGTATAGAACTACAATAAGAGAAGAAGATTATGTTAACCCAACAAGAGATGGAATTCTTAGCTAGATGATCCAGATTTTATGAGCAGAAATAAATGACTATATATTATTACCAGATGCTTAACACAAAATAACAAAGATACAGTAAAACTGGTTTTCTATTCAATAAGGAAATAAGATGAAACTGTAAAATGCAGCAGAAAAAAAGCTTGTTGGAATGGTCCTGGCTTATCTCTGAGAAGAGATGTGACGGTTGCACTGATTCGCAAGAAGATGATTACAATGAGGCTCTCAAGGCCTTTTTACAATAAATAGGAGTTTCAAAAACCCTAAACATCCAAAAACCTAACCCTAGGAGATGAAACGCCAAAAGTCATGTGGGCCCCATTTGGGTAAGTCAGTACATCAACTTCCTGGGGTCGTAACTTTTGTATACAATCTTCATTTTAGGCATATGATAGCCCATTGGAAATATCTATCCGAGGACTAAAAACTTTGCACAAAATTTCACAATGAAATTTTGCAACCGCAACATACCTCAAAAAATGTCGTTTAGGGCCTCAAAACAGCTCTGGAAGTTCAGGACCCGAAAAACTGCTAAAAATAGTAAATTATCAAAATTGCTAGAAATTTGTTTTGAGCCAGCTGGAAAAGGTGGGTGGCCACCAATATCCACTTGGATCAATCCTCCATCCTTAGGAAGTAATGGTCTCCATTGCGTTGAGTTCCCCCATCAGATGAGGACATTTTTGCTAAATTTGGCCCCGGGTGAGCCACTTGCCTTGGTGCAGGAGATGCCCTGCTTTGACAACTTGATAAAGCTGGATCCTTTATTGTTGAGTTCCCTTGATATGGGTGTCCAAAATCTAATAAATGGACTCCTATTGTATGCAGTTTGGGTTGAGCTCTGTTGGTGTCAGTTGTTCTGCTACATCTGAGGTGTCCAATAATGGTGGGAAATAAGGTCGAAGGAGGTCCACGTTGAACACTAGGTGCAAGCTAAGGAAAGGAATAATGTTAAGCATAAAAGCATAATATTCCATAGCCTTGATGATGGTGTACAACCCATAATGGAGTGGGCGAAGCTTCCGATGGGGTCCTATAAGGCGTTATTTCTGCAAGTGCAACCAAACTTTGTCGCCCACCTGAAACTTATGTGGAACCTGATGTTGATCATGGCGTTGCTTGTACTTGTCATTAGACTTCTGTAGGATATCCTGAACCTGTTGGTAGATGTTTTGGATCCTCTCAATGAACTGGGTGGCTTTTTCAGCCTTAGTTGGAGCAGGAGAGGAGTCAGATGAGGTGACCGGAAGGGGAAGTGCAACATCTATGGGACCCAATGGTTGGAATCCCAGCCCCACCTGAAAAGGGTTGTGGTTGGTTGAGCTATGCTGGGCTCAATTGTAGCTATGATGGACATAAGGAAGACTCTCATCCCATGTGCGGGGGTGCTTGGAATTATACATGCACAGGATATGCATGATCATTCGATTTACAACCTCGGTTTGGCCATCTGTCTGGGGATGGAAGGCCATGGATTTGGTGAGCTTGGTGTCCAGCAGTGAATAGAGGCTTGACCAGAATGTGATGAGAAATTTATTGTCTCGATCACAGAAAATGGTTTGTGGGATTCCAAAATGTACCCAAACTCGTTCAAAGAAGAGCTTGGTAGTGGCTTCTGCTGTGATGCTCTTCTTGCAAGCAACCAGAATCGCCATCTTAGAAAAGAGATCGACAACCACAAAAACAAAGTCATTTCCCCACTTGGTGGATGGGAGGCTTGACATGTATTCCATTGAGATGGATTCCCATGGTCTATCATGAGTAGGGAGAGGGGTGTACATGCCCTGTTTCTTAGTGGTTGGTTTGGAAATAACGCAGGCAGTGCAAGACCTGATATAATTACTGACCTCTTGTCGAATTTTCGACCAATAGAAATGTTTTTGTAGCATCAACACAGTATTTTTGACGCCAAAGTGTCCTACCACCCGGCTGTAGTGGGATTCCCAGATCATATTCCCTTGCTCACTTGAGGGAACACATATATGGCCTAGACGACACAACAACCCATCCTAAAGATGGAAATTATTGACAACTGCCTTTACACCCAACATTTGGTAGGTGGTGGAAAAGTCTGGGTCTGTCTCATAGAGTTGGGGCCATCCAAAGGTCTCATGGCCGCAGGAGTCTAGCAC
This sequence comes from Picea sitchensis, assembly GCA_010110895.2. Taxonomy (NCBI): domain Eukaryota; kingdom Viridiplantae; phylum Streptophyta; class Pinopsida; order Pinales; family Pinaceae; genus Picea; species Picea sitchensis. The sequence continues at coordinate 34,143 of SNQJ01S0018182.1, read as the reverse complement.
TATGGTGAGTGTCGTGACTGGTGGTCTGCTGAGGCAATCAATGACATGGTTGGTGATTCATGTTTTATACTTGATGTTGAGGTGGAATTGTTGCAAGTATGTGGACCACTTTTTATGGTGGTCATTCTGCATTTTTT
>SNQJ01S0018182.1:0-14824 GCA_010110895.2 Picea sitchensis | reverse complement strand
TGGTACTATGGCATACAAATTGGAGTTGCCTGCATCTTCATGAGTACACCCAGTTTTCCATGTTTCATGATTAAATAAGGTTATAGGTGACAAGATCCCAGTTCAAACTATATTTCCAGAACTTGAAAAGGAAGGAAAAATCATATTGGAGCCTAAAGCCATCACTGACACAAGAATTCACCAACTGAGGAATAGCTCCATTTCAGAGTATCTCATTAAATGGAGGAAACTACCGGCTGAAGATTCCACTTGGGAAGATGAATCTTCTATACAGAAGCATCCATAGTTACTCAAGCATTGCGGACAACACTTGTCTCAAGGGGAGGGGCATGTTAATCCCTAAATAATGGCTCATTGCTCCTTAATTGGGGCATATTACATTAGCAATGTTATTTTATTTATGTCGGCTTTAGTCCATTAGTTGTAATTATACCTCCTAGTCTCCTATATATACCAAGGAGACATTTTCATTTGGAATCATCTTGTAATTGAACATTTATGTGGGCATAAGGAGCTTTCCCCCCTGGAAGAGGCTTATTATCTGATTTTTTCTCTTTTTTAGGGCATTGAGTACTTATTCTGAGGTTTTTCTATGCTATATTGATATTTGGTTCCTAACATGTTGAACCTATTTTTTGAGGATTTAAGAGATGCACATGATTCTAGGATAGAGTTCCATTATTCTTGTCTTCTCAATTTTATAGCCTTAGTAGCATGGGAAGAACCGAAATACTTATCGTTGTGTGATAGGAGAGAAAAGTGTCGCGTGGAAATATATATAACCTTGAGGCACAATGCATATCCTAAGTAGAGGAAAGATAATACCAACATTTTTGGCATGTATCTTGAGAATATGCAATAAAATATAGTAGATGCATGGCGTATCTCACCAAAAGTGGTGAAGGAGAATGAAGGGATAGGAAATTTCAAAGAATCTAGACACAACATGTCAATACAAGTAAGGAGAGACCCCAAGAAGAAATGGTTGAAGATGCAGTATTGTATCACAGTAGAAGAAGTACAATGGGTGATAGGGGAATGGTTGGATCAATGGAAGGTACTAGTGGATGACAAGAAAGGAACAAATGGTAAGGAACAAGAAGGAACTGGACAATCAAGTAGTCCAGTAGCAAATAACAGGAAAGAATCAAAGTGAACTCATCCAACAAAAAGTAGGGAGACGGTAAAGAAGTAGAGGAAGAAGGAAACAATATCTAGGGCCTCAGTACTAGAAACTAAGTGCTCAGAAGGAACATATGGAGAAAGTGGAGATCTACCAGAGGCGAAGAACCCTGCACATACAGAGACAACAACAAAGAGAAGATCAATGATGAATATAGGAGGACATCACAAGAAGATGAGGGCACACAAGGACACCCCTCAGCTTACAATAACCAAGGATGATGTAGAATTGGTGGAAGATAAAGTGAAGGATCGAGGACAAAAGGAATTATATGTAGTGGAGTCACAAAGAGAATAATTAATGAAAAATTGATGCTACAAATCAGTTTAACATAAAAAAGGCACGACACAATAGGAGAAAACCCTTGAAGAAAAGGAGACAATACATACAAAAACAATGGGAAGAGAGACTTTCCAAATAAACCAAGGCATGTTACAAATAGACAAGTAAACTACGCAGAAACCCTTACAGGATATAAGGCATTTGGACTTGGTGATGTCCATGATTCCAACCAAGGCATTATACAAGATGCATAATAGTTTCTTGAATGAAGTTCAATCAAGGACCAGGATAGATGTGACAAACTTATAGATAGCCAAGGAGATAAAGGAGATACTATAGGTATCTCTCAAGAAATTGAATCTTGAGAGGGATGAATAAAAACAACGCACGAAGAAATTGGAACAAAGGATTGAGGAAGTATTTAAGACTATCTAAGACAACGCACAAGAAGAGGAGTTAAGAACAAAAGTGAATATCCAAAAGATAACGCAGACTATGGAAAGTTATAGAGAGGAAATCACAAACTTGGAATAGAAGGTGATTCCTAGCACTCCACTAGGGATCAAAGCATAAAGGAAACAATAGGCTGCAAAATACACAAAAAACATTGAAGGGGAGATTAACAGAATGCCAGGATTGTACAACAATACGACACAAATGTGGACATAATTGCAAGAATACAAAAATATTCAAGAATTAGACCAAAAGGAGGGAAACATAAACCCTACAGTCTGGGACTTGAAGCAAATACAAAAAAATATGGATATATTGGATAGGATGAAGAGTGCATAGGAGATGAAGAACCTGTAGGTATATCTTAAGACAATCCACATGGATAAGAAATTAAGGTAGGATCAATTGGAACCATTGCAAGAAGGGGAAGAAACGTTGATTACAGAGTTGGAAGCAACAAAGAGAAGGATAGAACAACTACACTTTGATATTGTAGAAGTGTTGAAGGAGCACATTACAACACAATTGGTAGAAAATATTGCAGAAAGGAGTGTGGAGGAAAAGGCACAAGTACAATAGATGGAAGGAAGATGTCATGCGATGAAGAAGTCAGTGCAGGAGGAAAACATGGATCGAGTGGCTTGGGATGAGACACAATTAAGTGTTGGGGGAATGTTGAAGTAGGTTATTTTGGGGAAATGCACAGCAATTTTGAAAGACAGTTGAGAAAGGGACCACAAATGGAGCGTGCACTGGAAGTCCAGGAAAATTAGTGCACCGAGAAATAAGCAAAATCATCACGAGGAAGAGGAAAGCCAAAGGTATAAATAAGGACAATGCAATGAGGAAATGGTTGGATCGAGGACCAGCCACACACAAGAGGTTGTAAAGTGGACAAATCTAATCCACTTAGGGTTAGGTTTTTGGGTGTTTTTTGTAAGGGATTTTACACATTTTGGTAGTATAAATAGGCATTGTAAGATATGAGGAGATCCATCTTGAGTATGTTATATCATTGATCATATTTTGGAGAAGTATAATATTTTTGGTAGAAATATTTTGGATAGGGATTTTTGGAGCTATTATTGAGTCAGTTTTGGAGATGACTACATTTTTGAGTTGTAAATGAGGGTCGGATCGCAATTTGTGGAGCTTGGTGCGAAAATGGTAAGCCTCACCACTACCAAGCTTTTGATGTAATGTGTGCAATGCAGAGACTTGAATATGAATGATAAAGAAGCCATATATTTGTGGATGTATCCCCGAGGGGTGACCCACGGTAAAACATGGTGTCTATGTGTATTTTTCTTGTATGTTTTTATTTATGATGAATGGAGGAATGAACGAATGAATAAATGAATATGTTAGAGTTAGAATGCAATGCACACTAGATCAATTATGTTAATTTACTGTATAATGAATTTTAATGAATGGATAGTAGATTTGAGGAATGTTGAAGTATACATATGCCTAACATCCCCATGAGAATCATCACTTCCACTATTGCAGACATCTGGGTCATGAAATCACCCATAAGCCATATCGAGTGAGACTACATTGTGCACTATATGTGCATTGTTTCCTTTTGGTCTCTAGAAGGACCGATCGTTTCTAGGGTTTTGTTGGAGAACTAAGGTAGAACCTAGGTCAATACATACATCCAACACATGGCCAATTTATGCATAATTAAAGCAAGTGGGGGTCTGGCTCCCCCTCCTCCATACCCTCATCCACAAAAACATCCATATCCACCTTTGGGACCTCCTTGATAACCACCTTTCTCAACATTTCCATGATCACCACCATTTTTTTCTTCTTGCACCCATAATACATCATGGGTATGGTCTTGCATCATCTAGAATAACCAACAATTGTTGACGTCATGACCCACAAACTTGTAGAATTCATAGAATGGAATATGATGAGTCTTTTGGTATCTCTCCAACATTGGGAAATGGGGTGGTACATGGCCCCAATATTTTCAAAATATCACACCATTCCGTTTGGGACCCAATTGGGAATGAACTTAGCGCACCCGTCTACACATAGTTTCCAAGTACAGGTCACTCATCTCTACGATACCCCTCAGAATGAAATGTAGTACACCATACATTCTCACACATGACTTTATTCTTTTCCATATCTTCCAATTGGATTGTCAGGTTGGCCAAGTGCAACTACACCTATGCCAATCCTGTTGAGGTCTCTTCCCCTCTTGGTGTAGCCTCCAAGCACATCAAAATCTGCACTACCACTACTTGATTCGTCACCTTCTACTGGGTGAGTGAGACTTGGATATGGGGGAGAAACATCGAAATAAACCATTCTCTATGCTATATGTCCTATATATAGAATGTCAACCTATCCAACAAAATCTTGAACCATTGGTCATAATCCCACATGATTTCTACTTGTTTCTGTTTAATCTCCTTAATATTTGTAATACACTGAGACTCTGAATTGGGATTTTGAAACTCCTTAAGTAGGTCTCTCTTGTTCTATGTCAAGGAAATTTCATGTCCCACTGGCACAGTGGCCTTCTACTTCATGTACCACATCAAGTATCTATCCCTGAACGTGGTCTCTAGCTCTGCAATATTTGTTGTTTGATCTATGATCATCTTTACAGACCATATAGCTTCACAAGTGAACCAATGTTGTTCAACATCATCCTTACCCATCCCATGGAACATAGGTAACCTTAGGGTGTTATCCTGATTCACCATCCTCGATCTTGAACTAATTCCTCCGATCTAAGTGTTGGTTTTTAGGGTCCTCGATATTGATACTCTTCTTGATGGAGTATCACTAACTTCGCTTTCTTATTCACTTGCCTCTTCTCTTCTATCTCGTTCTACTCTTTCTCATACTTTTTCTCCTTTTCTAATATTCTAGCTATATGTTGTTCTTTCTTCTTGATTACAAATGAACAAGGGGGGTGGTTCAAAGGGGGGTATAACTCCATCTTCTTCCAACATTTATTGAGAGGTGAACCAAATATTTTCTTATCCATAACCATTCAAGACCATATACTATCTCCAATCATTATCCCCCACCACTAGGGAGCCTCCATCATCCTGTCCTTCTCTTGCACCTTTACTTTGCACCTCATTTTCCTTTAAGGTTACAACACTCCACAATAACAAGGGTTTTGGACTTCATCTCTAGGGACCCTATTTCTACTACTACTACTACTACTTCTTGTATCTGCACTAGACATCCTACTCTCAATACCGCACCTCTTCATGATCCTATCTTCAACTGTGCTTGTAATGTCCCTAATCCAAACCCCATTTGTAATTGTACATATAGGATGGTGAGTTGTTGGTACCAATTGTAAATGTACATATAGGCTGGTAATTCATTGGCACTCATTTTTGGTTTTGCACGCACCTGATTAGTGCGCGAGGGTTGTTATCAAAGAAAGGGTACACACATTTCATAGTGTTGTGCGCACTTGAGTAAGTGTGCGGGGATTACCTTGAAGTGTGTATTGAACTGTGTTTTATATGTGTGTGTGTGTGTGTGTGTGCATGTAGGTATGTATGTATTTGAGGTCGGAGAGCCTCTGTGGTTATGGAGCTGGTGAATCAAGATGCAAATAGGCTAGTGCACCTATCCTTGTAAAATGTATTCAAACTCAAGTTATTTATAATATCATATCACCACATGCAAATAGATCAGACGAAAAGAGACGGGGGGATAAAATCCACCAAAAAAGGGAAAAGTGGGGGCTAATCCAAGGGGCTTAAGTCTAAGGGAATATTTTATTAATATTTTTGAAAAGTGTAATTTATGGATAATTATTTATCCTAAGTTCTTGATGGATGGGAATGAGTCACCAAATGGCTAAAGCTAATTATGAAGGTGACAAGTGTCCAATTTAAGGAATGCAATATATATTGTTGAGCCTTAGTGTATTTTGAGGGGATTCACTCATTTTTATTCATCATTCAGACTATTTTAATGGTGAACTACCATTACCTTAGCTCTAGAGAAGAGCTTGGTAAAGGGTTTACATCTAGTAATAAGGGTTTTTTCTATCGAAGAGGCGCGTTATCAAGCATGTGGCCATTCTCTCCAGGTGAGATATTTGTTGTCTAAGAGGTGGGTTTTCAAAATCATGAGCATTTCTCTCCACGTGAGATATTTGATGTCGAAGAGGTAGGTAGTCATGCACGTAAGCATTCTCTCCAGATGAGATATTTTCTTGGAATTGTTACCTGGTTTTCTAGGAATTAATTATAGGGCTATGAGACTTCATGTATGGCTTGTTGTTGAAGCCGTTGAAGGGAAGTGGGGCGTCTGAGGGACTGTTGAGCAGAGAAGGGGCACACTTCTTGGAGTGGGACATGCATGTGGGGAATCAGAGACTATAGGCTAGTTGCAGTAGTTGGAACCTTTGAATGAGAAATTTCGTTGATTATCAAACCTTATCATGGCATTAAGAATCCTTTTTTCCCTGGTGGAGTTTAAGGCCCAACTCAGAGGTGACCTATTGCTGAAATTTTACGAGAAACATAGTCTATGGTTGGGAGGAATGTTCAAGTTTTGTGCGTAGTTGGTGAATTTTCATAAAATATAAGTGTCCTTTATGTTATTATCTCATTTACTATGTGTTTAATTATCTATGTCTGATATGAGTTTAATTCTTGTATGATATTGCATATAAGTAATTGTTGTTATTTTGTATAATGCTTCTTGCACTTGTAAGTGTGGTGTTGATATTCAATATTTGTAGACGTACATGTTGATTATGATAGTTGGTATTATTTATTACTATTAAGTTAACCTTAGAATAATGGTCATGAGTCTCTAAGTCAAGGTTAGAATGGATGTGTGCACAGGGAAATACTTTGTGTACACAAGAGGGTGGATTCGCTTGTATGTGTAGGGAAGCAGTTTACGCATACAAGGAGAATTTTTTTTGTGTTTGATGCCTGAATGGTTGCACGTGTAGTATCAATCACATGTTCAGAGTGAATTACATGCATAGTAATTTTGTGTGCTCAACATGTTTGTGTGCGCAATTGGATTGTGTTATTGCCATTGTTATAAGTTGTTTCATAAGAGGAAAGTTTGTGTGGCGTGACCTAGATTGGGGTCAAGTGTGTTACTTCAAGTATTTATGCACAAACCAATATTATGGAGTAGAATTTGGGCACTAGATTTGGAGTAGAATTTCTCAATATTAAGATGTGAATGTTACATTGTGGTATCAAAGAATTTTGTAAGTGTTGGTAATGAGGGATGCTACATTGTGGTATTAGAGAATTTGGTTCAACACTGGACTTGTATGGTCCATAGATCAACAAGAAGCTATAGATCCATTGGTTCAACACTTGACTTGTATGGGATAGAGATCAACAAGAAGCTACATAGCTATTGTTTTAACACTGGATTGGTATGGGCCAGAGATCAACATGAAATTTTCGTGCACACTAAGTATTGGTGTTGCACAGTGAAAAGTTTATTGTGCATGGAAAAATATTGGTATGTGGTGCAGAGATGTGATGCATGCAAAATATTGATGCACATGTGTGCGCACTAGAATTTGGGATGTTAAATCATCCAAAGAATCAAAGGAAAGGATTATGACAAATGGTGCATAGTTTCATGAAGTTGTCACATGAATTCATATAACAAATCTTATTTCATGCACATTTTGCATAATTAATCATGATTAGAGAAGGACAAAATCATTGCAGAAAGTAAAAAATCATGGAATATGTAGATGACTTACAACCATGATGATGAATTCGGGTATTTGTATGTTGGTTTGGGTGTTGATGGTATTGAATCCAAGGAGGAGCACATAAACTTGGTAGAAACCATAAAGGGATTGCAAAAATATATCCAAAGATATAAAGCTGATATGAAAGGATTATGATATCCAAGGAGCAACAAGATGGATTCAACATCAAGTTGATGCAAATATTGGATATAATATAAAATAAAATGGATAAGAAGAGAGAGTCAAGCAAGTCAAGGAGTCATAGGTATCATGGTGAAATATGAGAAACAAAAATTGTTGATAGGAATTATCACCACTCACTAATGCACTCATTTAGGAAAGATCACAATATCTCAATTCCATCTCTTGTCAGAAAGCATAAGAGAAGGATTGGGGTGGACGAGATACAAGGAGAAATGAATAATATCAAGCCTCCTACCTTTGACGGTGAGCACAAGAAGGATGAATATGCAGAGACCTAGTTGTTGGGTATGAGGAAGTACTTCCAGCTACATAATTACTCTGCATAGGAAGAAGGGATAATTTCCATCTATCAACTAAAAGTAAAAGCATCAATATGTTGGGATTAGTTCTTGCAAGTGAAACAGATTAATGCAAATAAGTTTACTTGGAGGAAGTTCAAGAGGTGTTTTCAAAATAAATACTTAACCAAATGATATTATGACAAGAAAATGAAGGGGTTCTTTGAACTTAAGCTTGGAAGTATGACAATAGATGAGTATGAAAGAAGATTCTTGGAACTGCTAAAATAAGTCGCATTCATCAAGGATGAGAAAGTTAAATTCATAGCTACCTGAGTAGGTTTCCCTCATTTATCAGTGACAAGATATAATATGATGACCCCAAGACATTGGAGGAAACCATAAGGCGTGCTAAATGTATTTATGATCATAAAAAGGGAATACCAACTTTCCAAAAGTATTTGGAAGACATGATGAAAAGTTAGGTGGAATAGAGGAAGAAGGGGACTAAGCCACCATTTTTCATAAATACTACACAAGGACAACCAACTCGCAAGGAGACTAGAATGATTGAGATAGTGGAGAAAAAACGAAGGAAACAACCTATTCAATCTTGGGGTTATGGTGAAGATCATATTTATAGATATTTCCCTCAAAGAGGTGAAAAATATAGGACTGTGCACAATGTATAGCAAGTTGTGACAGTTGAAGACATGGGTAGAAATGTACCTAGGATTTATGCAGCATTGTATACCAAGCAAGTTGATTTTCAGTCACACATGATTGAAGTGTAAGGTAATATTAATGACCATCCCATTACTATTTTAATTTATTTGGGAGTTATTCATAGTTATCTAGATCCTAAGATGGTGGAAAGATTCCAATTGCCAAGAAGCAAGATTGGAAAACCTTGGTTGGTGCAATTAGCTACAGGGGAAAAAAGGAAAATTAATGAGATGGTTAAGTCATGTTCAATGTATATGAATGGGATGAGAAAAAAAGTTGATTTGAATATCATACCTTTGGGATATTATGATTATCTCATTGGTATGGATTGGTTTGAACAAAATCATGTTGTTCTAGAATGTTACAATAAGGAATTTACTTGCTTGGATGAGGAAGGAAAACTAATAAAAGTTCAAGGCATTCCAAGATCTATAACTATTAGAGAATTTTCAACATTGCAATTGAAGAAAAGATACATGAAAGGATGTCAAGTGTTTGTAGAAAACATGGAGGAGGAACCTAAGGATAAAGTGCCAAATGTAGAAGACTGTACAATACTAAAATAATTTGAGGATGTCTTTAAAGAGATAACAGGGCTACCGCTGAAAAGAGATATCGATTTCTTTACAAATTTGAAGTTGGGAGAAAGTCTTGTATCAAACATGCCTTATAGGATAAGTATGTGATAGTTGAAGGAATTACAGTTGAAAGTTGAAGAGCTTGTGAAGAAGGGGTATATACTCCCAAGCGTGTCACATTGGGATGCCCCAGTATTGTTCGTGAAGAATAAGGATGGCACACTGTGACTTTGCATCGACTCCAGGAATTTGAAAAAAGTAATAGTAAAGAACAAGTATCCTTTGCCAAGGATATATGACCTCTTTGATTAGCTAAGGGGCGTGCAAATATTTTCAAAGATTGATGTCATATCTAGATATCACCAAGTGACAATTAAAGAAGAAGACATCATCAATACTGCCTTCAGAGCTAGGTACAAAAATTACAAGTTCACAGTGGTGCCATTCGGGTTGTCAAATGCGCCAACTGTCTTCATGTGTTTGATGAATGGAGTTTTCATAAATTCGTAGATAAGTTTGCCATTGTATTTCTGGATGACAGACTTATTTACTCAAAGTATGAAGAATAGCATGAGAAACACTTGAGAATGGTGCTACAAGTATTGAGGGAGCATCAACTATATGCAAATTTGAGAAAGTCCTCATTTTACCAGCGACAAATTCATTATTTGGGTTATATCATTTCCAAGGAAGGAATAGTTGTGGATCTAGAAAACCTAAAGGCCATTGATGAATGTCAAACACCAATAAATGTTTCAAAGGTGAGGTCCTTCATGGGACTTGAAGGTTATTACCAAAGGTTTATTGAAGGATTCTCAAAAATTGCGCACCCAATTACATCCTTGCAAAAGAAAGGTATGTGATTTAAGTGGAATTCTGATTGTGTAAGAATTTTTCATCACTTGAAGAGTGTATTGACTAGTGTGCCTATACTAGGGATTGTTGATCCATATGAAGACTTCATTGTATGTATGGATTATTTCAAAGAAGGACTTGGGGGATTCCTTAGTTAGAATGGGCATGTGATATGTTACATATCAAGAAATATAAAAGAGCATAAAAGGCTCTATGCTACTCATGACTTAGAATTGAAATCCATAGTGCATACCTTGAATATGTGGTGGCACTATCTCATGGGTAAAATATTTGAGCTAAGAAAAAACCATAGTGGTCTGAAGTATATGTTTGGACAACCAAGTTTAAATTCCATAAAAAGAAGGTGGTTCAAATTCCTCAGTGAGTATGAATTTGACATAAAGAGTATCAGAGGAAAAGAGCACCAGGTGGTTGACACACTCAACGGGAGGGTGGATGAAATGCATGCTACTACCATTAGAATGTAAAAATAATATTTGAGTGATATAATTTTAGAGGTTTCCAAATTAGATTAGCGATATGTGGACATAAAGACGAATTTATAGAAAGGTATGTCACAACAGAAATTGGAAGGTTATAAGCTAAAACAGGATGGAATCCTCATGTATAGACATTGAGTTTATGTGCCAAATGTTTAGGAGTTGAAAAATATATTATTGTCAGAGATGAAAAGTTTTTCTTATGCAAGACATCTAGGCTACTAGAAGACAATAGCAATAATAAGAAAACAATACTATTAGCTAGGCATGAAAAAGGAGGTTGTTGATCTTATTGCTAGATTCCTTGAATGTCAAAAGGTAAAGGTTGAGCATAGAGATCTAGATGGTTTGCTACAACCTTTTCCCATTCCTGAGTGGAAGTGGGAAGTTGTAACCATGGATTTCATTACTAATATTCCTAGGACTTCTAAGCAACATGATTCTATTATGGTAGTGGTGAACATACTTACTAAAGTTGCCCATTTTATTCTAGTGAAGTCATCACACAAGGAAGCTAACATTGCTGAAATATACATGCGATAAATTGCTAGGCTAGATGGTGTAACTAATAAAATTGTGCTTGACAAAGATTCCAAGTTCACATAGAACATTTGGGAAGGGTTATTCAAAGGATTTGGGACAAATATGAACTTTAGCACAACATATAACCCTGGGATAGATGGGCAAACAAAGAGGGTAAATTAGGTGATTGAAGATATGCTCAGGATGTATGTGATGGTTAAACCATTAAAATAGGAATACTGCCTTCACTTGGTAGAGTTTTCTTACAACAATGGGTATCAAGCATATTTAAAGATGATCCCATTTGAGGCACTTTATGGTAGAAAGTGAAACACACTAGTGAGTTGAGACAACCTAGCAGACCACGCAGTGGTTGGGCTAGATCTGCTTCGGGAGATGGAGGAGAAAATGGTAAAGATAAGGCAAAATTAAAGGCTTCCCAAGACAAGCATAAAACTTTTGCAGTTAAAGGTGGAAATGACAGATAATTTCAAGTGGGTGACCATGTGTTCTTGAAAGTAAAATAAAGACATGGTTCCTTGAAGTTGAGAAATTGTTATAAGTTGGTAGCAGATTATTGTGGACCATTTGAAATCTTGGAGAGGATTGGTCCTCTCATATGTATGATTGCATTTACTCCATCCTTTTGTATTCATAATATTTTTGGTGTATCATTGCTTAAAAATTATGTACTTGATGATGATCATATTATTGATTGGAAGGTGATTCAGGTGGAGCCAGAAGGTGATTTTCAAGTGCGACCAGTTTGCATATCGGATCAGAAAATCAAATACCTCTGGAATCAAGTCATGGATATAGTAAAGGTCCAATGGATCTAGTATGGTCCTAAGGATGCAACTTGGGAGCATGAGGATGCTATGCAGGTAGAGTATCCACATCTTTTTGAAGATTTTTGAAATTTTGTATGTACATGTGTATATAATGCACTAAGGATAGTGCATAAAAAGGGGGGAGGGGAATGTACTATCTTTAATATGAACCCCATTTTTAATTGTATATATAGATTGGTGAGACATTGGTACCAATTGTAAATGTAAATGTACATGTAGGCTCGTGTGTCATTGGTGTTGATTTTTCACTATGCTAGGCTCAAACATGAATTTCATTCCAATTTTAGCATTTCACTTGAACCATAAACAATTGTAGTTACACCATAAACAATTTTCTGCAGTAACCAATATCACAAGAAGAAATACCATGCATAATTACATAAGAAGTATCCTGGGAAACCCTTCTCAACAAGGGAATAAAATGAAACCAATCCTTTGCTATATTCTTCAAGAGAAATACCTCCCACACCATAAACCTAGCACATAAGAGGGTGATCACAAAACCTAGAAGGCCAACACCTAAGAGAGCTGCACACTTCAGCCCTTGAACTTGTACTTGCTGAAATTTCCAAAATCACACTTGTGTTGTGTTTCCTCAATGGGGAAATCACCTTTATTTATAGTAGACTAGAAACATCAAAAGTGGTGTCTATTGGCACAATAGGGCTGACCTCAATAACTCAGAATATAATTAATAATTACAATATTAATTATCTTTTACATTAATTAAGTTTCACTTTATGGTGGGGCTGACCTGTACCCTTTACATCACAATTAGGGTTACATGTAAATCTGACTCTTGGAAAATATATCAAGGGATCTCGTACACCCACTAGTTCTCAGCCACTAGGGTCACATCCACCTATGCTCAGCCACAGGGACATCTAAGTCAACATATATCTATCTCATTGCATCTCACAGGATAATCATTTGGAGTATCACATCATCTCAACTCTCTGCACAAAGGAGAATAGTAAACCCATCACATGGGCTCTTTCACCCCTCATAGGGGTACACATTGTTTCATCTCTGTCTCAGAGAGAGAGACACACCCAACTCATGGGAATATTCCCTTCACAAGGACACACAATGTTCCATCTACGTCTAAGAGAGGAACGACACACCCATATTATGGGTACACCCAACTCATAGGCTTCCTCACCCCACACAGGGGCACACAACATTCCATATCTGTCTTAGAGAGGAAAAGACACCCATATCATGGGTAGACCCAACTCATGGGCTCTATCAAATGCCGACTCAATTAGTCTATGTCCTAGAGGATGTCTCATGTATTTGTAATCATCAACACTCCATCTTAGCTAGGGAGTCATTCTCCACCAGGACAAGTCTCTCACGGAAGTACTCAAACTTCATCTTGGAAAGCGGTTTGGTGAAGATATATGCAATCTTCTCATGGGTAGAAAGGAACTACACGTGTACTTCTTTCCTCTGCACCATGTCTCTGATATAGTGATATTTTATCTCAATGTGTTTCAATCTATCATGAAACATAGGGTTCTCAGAGATCTTCATGCAAATTTGGTTAACACAATGAATAGTGGTGGGATCCATCTCATGATCAAATAAATCTGTCAGAATCTTCTAAGGCCACACTTCTTCACAGATTTCCACACACAATGCTATATACTCTACCTCTATGGTACTCAAGGCCACATAGCTATGTTTCCTGCTGCACCAGAAAACCATGGAAGACCCTACGATAAAGACACAATTGGAGGTGCTCTTCTGGTCCACTACGCTCCCTACCCAATCTGCATCGACATATCCCTACAAACTCAAGTCTACGATGGAGGAATATCTGAGGCCATATCCAACTGTGCCTTGTATTTATCTCAATACATCGTTTCTATTCAGTGAGTCTGTCTCAGTTGACTCATGAAATGGCTTAAGCAAATTCACTACATAGCATATATCAGGTCTGGTGTTAACCAGATACATTAGGGATCCAACCAGCTGTCATTACAAGTGTGGATTAATGTCGCCTAAATCATCATCATTCATTTTATTCAAATCCATCACCATTGGTGTAGGCAAGGATTTGCATTATTTCATACCGAACTTTTTCAATATATCCACTCTATATTTTCCTTGACTCGAGAAAATCTCATCTATCCTTTGCCATACTTCTAGTCCCAAGAAGTAGTGCATCATACCTAGATCCTTCATCTCAAATTTAGTAGTAAATGCTTGTTTTCATTCAACAATGAGTCTCTCTGAACCAATGAGGAAAAGGTCATGCACATATAGGACCAATATTAAGCACTCGTTCCCAACAATGTGATTGTTGGAATATTGGTTGTTTTCATTGATGTCAACCCTAGTCATGGGTTTTGGAACGCAAGATTGATGAAGGTATTTGGACATGAAGGAAAATGCACATGTAGATACAAGACCCATGGATGGATGGTATACATCATGTTGTTTTTGGTGGTATGTGGAACATCACGTGGATCCTCATGGTTGAGGAGAAATGAATTTTTGAAGATGATAAAGTGAATTGAAGAAGGAAGTACATGTAGGCTCTGAAGATAATTAAAGAAAATAATTACAAAATAATAAATTTTCAGGTCAGCCCTAATGTTAAAAGGAAGTGACATAAATGGTATAAATAAATATCATTATACATTCATTTGA
>SNQJ01S0018181.1:107779-129305 GCA_010110895.2 Picea sitchensis | reverse complement strand
GGTGACCAGAGATGACAACGTTACCCACAAGTACTTTCACAAAGATGAGAAGGTTGGCTCATGATGAGACCCCCTTTCCCTTGGCCATGCAACCAAAGGTAACTTCCCTAGCGTGGTAACGAGACGGTTTCAATGTCATACTGTTAGGTACCCATGGACCTAATAGGTTGGCTCGTGATGAGACCCCCTATCCTCTAACTAGGTCTTGTTTTGTTATTCTCCGGTTCCCTTTTGTTTCTTGCTGAGAGGCTTTTTACTGCCTTCTCAGGGATCCTTGGGCGAAGCATCTCGAGGTTTTATTTCTAGGCTTTTGTCTTTTACCAGCTGCTTTTACCTTTTGGGGCTTTATCCCCTTCTTCGCACGAGATAAAGTGCAATCCTGCAAATAGGTCAACCCAATGCCCGAACAAGGGGAATGGGATAAATGAGCGGTAGATAAGATGAAAGAATGATGCTATGATGGGAGCAGACGATGGCTTTTCAGAAATCCCCACAGTAGCAAACCAAGACCTATGGGCACAGGCTTGCTAGGGCACCCTGTCAATTTCCCCAAGCATGGTCAAGTGGGCTAATGTAATATCCAAGCAGTTGTTAGAGATAAAATAAATCAGATGCATATATTTAAAGGTTTCAATGATCAAAAGTGACACATACCATGATACTTGGACCAATTACCTCATGGAGCAAGAACCTCTTCTAATACAGGATCAAGCCGATGGTGAAGGATGCTGCTGTTGTTGACAAGACAAAAGGTGATGAATGAAGAAAAGGCGGGTCCTCCAGGGCCATGCTCAGGTCAATCCTGCTCTCGATACTCCATGTCTAGGACCTGTGGGCCTCGAGACATGATCTCCTAGTTATCCCTAAAAAGTGGGGATAACAGTCTCAACAGGGAGTGACTTAGTAGTCCATTTGTTCTTGTAAACTATACTCAGGCACAAACAGGGAACAAAGGGGGAAATAAGGGTGAATAAATGGCTAAAGGATGAATTAAGCCAAAAATCATAGGAAAAGTCACTTAAGCCAAAGTCAACGGAGAAATAGAAGAAAAAGGTGTTAGGTAGGGAATTAATTAATTAATCACATTCGACTTAGGAGAAAAGGCACCTAGCTTAATTTCTTTCTCTATCTCATCCTTGAACCTCCGAGGATGATGATAGGGTGTTGTGATCATGGGTTTAACCTCCTCCTCCAACTCAATGGTGTGCTCAAACCCTTTGTCAGGTGGTCTCCCTAGTGGAATCGAATCAAAAACCTGTTGATGTCGTCCCAACAAGGTCATGATCTATGTTTGATACTGTTGTCGACCATATGAATCCCTCTGTGTAGTGATCAAGCACTCTGCAACATATGCTACCTCCCCATTCCCGAAGATCCTCTCCATCCTCTTGGTCGAAACTGTTCTAGGTGCCCCTATCGACATTTCCCTTAGTACAATCCTCTTTCCGTCACTGTCTATAAACCCCATCTCCATGGTTTGGTAGTTGGTGGTGATATTTCGCAAGGTGATCAACCACTGGACTCCCAACACCATATTTGTGTCAGATAGGTCAACTACATAAAATGTGTCTCTCACGGTGTAGTTACCTAGCCTTATCTCCAAATTCAAGACTCTGTTTAGAAACTCCACTGTGTGGCCATTTGCTATTGCAACATCAAACCCCTCAAACTCCACAACCAACAAATCATCCACAAAACACAAGAGCCTTCAAGACATTCCCTCCGAGCCAAATCATATGACCCCAAAATTCACCAAGACATCCATGTAGAACGAAAATATGGAGCAAAATATCACTAGTAATGGGAGCATAATCTCCTTGCCAAAACAAAGATCCACACTCCTAATCAAATCTCAAGTGATGGATTTATAATCATCCACTCACTTGGATTTATCCACAAATCAACCAACTTTAGGGTTTTCCCAAGAATTTTCAGGTTTTGTCCAGTTATTAATCTCTTCTAGAGATTTCCAAAAAAGATAAAAATAAAATCCCCTTTAAAAATATTTAATCCTCCTAGGGATTATCCACAATAAATATCCCAAATTAAAAAATCCTATAATTTATCCCATTTTTTAAAAATGATTTGACTCTTTGACCATGTGACTTGGGTAAAAAGGGGAATTTTTGGTAATAAATTTAAAATATGGAAGATAAATTTTCATAAAGCATCTTTGACCAAAGAAAAAAAGCCCAACGATTTCTCCTTGAAGCATGCAATCATCCTCTAACCAATGAAAAAGTCCATCAATCCATTAAAATCCTCCATGAAGTTAGGGATTATCCTCCTCAAGTCCCATGATCTAGGAAAATATTCATTTGGTGATGTGTAGTGAGCCTCACAAGGCTATTGAATAGTCAAATAACTAATTTTATTGATTAATTAAGTGCATCAAACCTCCTTCTGGTGGAAACTAAGTCCCAAGGCCAAATCGAACTTGATGATGTGCACAATAATTTACCCGGAGATCTTCCAAGTGCCTTATACATCATAAAAATGCTTGACCAAATCATCACCCAACCTTTTCAAGCCCAAAATCATCCAATGATTTACAGGAGCTGGGCAAATAGGGATGATGTCAAGGGTGATGTCACCCTAGGGCATGCAACGATTTGCCTCAAAATTCATCTGGTTGAGATGGGAACTGGGTTGAGTCACTCAAAAGTGGTGATGATGTGGCTTGTGAAATATCTCAGGCATTCATAAAATGAAAATGTGTCAACCAATTGAGGTTTAGCTAACCCTAGTGATGCCCGAAAACAACTAGAATAATATTTCCTAGATCATTTGAATGACATACACTTGGATAAAGACTGTAGGACAAATTAAAACATGTATGTCTACAAGGAAACAAGTCACATAAGTATGATAAGATAATCAACATAATAAAAATGTCATTTAAGCCAGACCATTAATTCTCATATTTATATTTCATCACAAACTCAAGAAGGTTATACAACTTACTAAGACAAGGTATAAAATGCTATCAAAGACCCAGAGAGACTATACTAACACATAAGTATTAAAATATTTCCCAAAGATTATCTCTTCATTGTCATGTAATGATTATGAGATGGTAATGGGGTTAGACTTGAAGGTTAGACAACTGACATACAAGGGACCGTAGTATCTCATTCATGGGTGCCTTTGAATAGGGTAGACTACACACTTGGTTCATTTTATTTGCAAGGTGATACCTTCCAAGCCCTTTATTTTCCTTTTACAACGTCTAGTTATGGGAGATAACCCAGAGAATATGTAGCGCTATGGTGATATTCCTATGATTGACAACCTTTTATTTTTTTGCTTTTCTTTCTTTGGATAGTTCATTTTATTTTTCTTTTATCCTTTCGTGTTGAAAAACACATGCTTAAATGCTTCAAACACCCCAGAGACTATGTAACAATCTGGTAATATATTTGTAAGTGCTACGGGACTGGGGGAGCCTCTGAGCAGGTAACCAAGGTAGGCTTTTGCTAGTCTCCCTCTAAGCCTGGAAGAGCCTTCTTCCCATAGAATGAGGAACGATCTCTTCTTGTGTCAGTTTATATAACCTAAAGTAATGGATATAACAAGGAATGATGAGATGGAAAGTGGTAAATATGATTGGGAATGGTACGATGACAAATTCAAAACAAATCCCAATAGTGCTCCATTTTCACCAAGAGTAACCCAATCTCCCAAGGACTTAATATAACAAGTCAAGTTATGACAAAGGAAGAATTATAACCAACGAGCTAACAACTAGTAGTTAGAAGGGACTCTCTGGAACAAGCTTAAATGCCTTAGATATTAAATTAATGCTCACAATGATGACATAATCACCATCTTGCAGTATTCTTCTCAAGGATGTCTGGCATAATTGTCCAAATTCCATGGGTGTCATACTATGAAGGAGGATCTGGAGTTCATGTTTCCAAGTACATGTACATATTTCATCTTTCCATGTCTTCAGCCTGGGCGCCTCTAGATATTATTTCTGAAATAGTTATCCACTAGTGGGGGAATACCAATGACCTCCTTCGCAAAGTCTACAAAGGATATTGTGATTACGTCCTATATGTATAGGCTTCTTAATCGTATTAATTCCCCCAACTTGACTTGCAGTGGCTGGTGACATGATCCCAACATGACTTAAAGAGGCTAGTAGCTGATCTCCAACATGACTTGGAGAGGTCGGTGATGTTTGTCTAGTGTGACTAGGAGTGACTAGGGTTGTGCCCTCAACATGACTTGCAACGGCTAGTTGTTAGTATTCAACATGACTCGAAGAGGTTGTTGACGAATCCCCAACATGACTAGCAGAGGTTGGTGATGTGAAAGTTTTTGAAGGTATCATCCCAGATGGGAACGCTTGCAAGGATAAAGCAATATGATATGGATTAGCCGTGTGAGGATATCCATTGCCCCCTAACGAAGGAACTCTGTGCGGGGGGTTTCGAAGATTAGAGAATGGGTTCCACCCTGATGTAATATCAGAAGTTGTAGGAGGATTTTCTATAAAAGAACAATTTGTGGGAAAAGGAATTGCATATGATGGATAGACTGTCATGACATATGAATTATAAACACAACCCATATGTGCATTCCACCCTTGAGAATTATAGCTAGTATTGGATCCGTAGGAAGGAGGACTCCAACCCCCCATCATAGGAAATTACTGAGGGATATGCCCCCCACCCACTGGAAAAGGATTACAAGGAGGCAACATGCCCCCGACCCAAAACTAGAGTCGACGTTGGGTTTCGGAAAGGAGGACGAAATGTACAAAGTCATATTTGGCATACTAAAAGAGAAAGGATTAGAGGCCAGAGGCGTCGACTGAGTACTATAACAAGGCTTTGCCATAGAAAAGGTGCCAGGGGGAACAAATATCGATGAGGACGAAGTCATACCATTCGAAATATAAAAGGATATGCCCCCATGGACTGAGATGAGCTCATGAAATGGGTAGCACTAACTGATGGAGTCACGGGGGTTCCGCCAACCATAACGAAGGTTGGAGTCAAAATAATATTTAGAATATGATGATTCTGAGTCTAAGCGATGAAGATATGTACCATTTTTATTAACTCTACGCCTTTTAGGAGACGACTTCAGTAACAAAACAAATTGAGGTACTTTAATCAAAAGACGATGAGACCAACGGGGGGGTTGGTCTTGCTCCACGATGACTTAGAACTCGCAACACAAAAAAAATCCTAAGGCCAACTAATAAACAAAGAGCACACACCTAAATAAATCTCAAATCCAATGTACACAGACAAGATATAATGGGTAAAGGGACCTCCCGAACTAAATAAGGTATGCCTCTCCCAAGAGGCGATGAGACTCCCGAATAATAGAGTGGAGGTAAAAAAACTAGTTATACAAACCCTCGTAGACTTCACAATGCATTCAGTCATATTTCTCTGGAGAGAAAATCCTCCATAAAGTCTGTGTGTTGTTCAATCCTTATGTGACTCAAGGTACCTACCAAACAACCCCTGCAAGTAACATATATTACTACCTAGGTCAAGCAACTCAAGTCACCATAATATAACCAATGCTCAGGAGAAAAGTCGCAAGTCCGGTCCATTGTATGGGTAGGATAGAAAATCCTGACATCTCGAAAGTACCGCCTCTCAAGGAGGAAAAGGCACTAGCGAAATCCCCAAATACGGATAGAAACCCAAAAATATCTATGATGCTAAGAAGGTATTAGAGGGCTATCTCTACAACCAACTTCGCGCGACCTCATGCTTAACTTCGGTGTGAGAGGAGCCTCCCAAGGACACCAATTACGCAATGGGTTTGAGGACACCAATTACACAATGGGTTTCACCACTCCCTGGTCAGACACATACATTGATTTGTATAGCCTTGCAGAAGTTTACTCACAAAATTCTGTTCCAAGGCCCTACGTCCTACACTTGTTTGTGTACCCTAAAAAATAAAATTGTTTCTAATCAATTTTAATTATTCAACGTTAATTTTAATGGCTTCTACTTACTCAAGAGGTGTGATCGTGAAACTAAAGGTATGATGACTCAACATAAAATAAGAAAATATAAAAACACTACTAATAACTAGTCTTTATTTTCAAAGATATGGTATACCCCTAAATGTTGTTATACAAAATCAATCTCTATAATTTCAATGAAGTGCAATCTTTCCTAACATGCCAAAACTAATGTAATGCAGCCAAAAGTGCAAATGCTCTCGATAAAATGCAAACAACAAAATATTTTTGTAATTTCAATATATCGAAATGAAAATGCAAGGACTGAATAAACAACCTCCAAGCAGACCCCGCTGCAAGCATAAAGAGACAAGCCAAGAAGGACACTAAGAAGGGACTACGCAGATCAGAATGCAAGGACAATGAAACAAAAAAATGACACGAAATGAGTTTGCCCGAAAAAACAATCTTATCAACAAATCTTGATGTATCACATCTATCTCTGAAACATACTTCAAGAAATTCACAACATGAGTAATAACAAGGACGGGTCTCCACCAAATTTTGGACAATTATTCCCCCAACCCAAAGAAAAGTGATTTGGGTATCCCATAACATCTTCAATATCCAAGGAGGTAAACATTTTGTCAAGTGACCATGGTGAAATAATTCCATTACTTGAGAATATGCAATATTACAAAGTTCAGAGTAGGATGAAACCTTGGAATATGTCAGTGGAATCGCTAGATGATCCCCTTTGGATCATAAAAAAAAGGTGAGGGAACTATCTTCAGTGGAGTCTCCAGCTAAACTTGTAATATAATGGCTTCAAGAGAAATTTTCCCAAGATATGTCGCAAGGAGAATGACTCTATCTTCCCTGGCAACAATGCCAAAATGTTGATGTAGGATTTGTACTTGTACAAATCCCTCCACAAGATCCCCAAATATTGCGTAACAATGTAGGAAACTACCACTATCACCTAGGTAGCATCTTCCCTCGTTTTAGTGATGGAAGAGGTCCACCAAAAGGGAGGGTTCCATGGTGACCTCAAGGGATCAAATAGAAATTTTAGTAGCCAAGTCTACCGCCCCCTATCTTGATCACTAGTCTATTGGTCTAGGTCTAACAAAGAGAAGAGGTTGAAGCCTATTTTTGTACCTTCCTAGATCAAGAACACTTTACAACATATATACAACAATTACCGAGCTAATGTATGCAAAAATAACCTCTTAGGATGATAGACAAGATAGATTGTAGTGGTTGTTACAAATTTGCAGGTGTAAACAATTATATGACAACAATGAATGATTTATAACAAAAACAATAATTAGTGCTAAAAAATACCACAATTGAGGATGAAAAGTAAGCATACAACCAATAAAATTTTATCCAATTTTTAGAGAAAATTTACGAGTGAGTTAAGCCACCTTTTGATGAGTGTATGAAACAATTTAGTGTAGTTTTTGTTATAACACCAACAAGAGATATTACAAGTTTTTTAGGGTTATAGTTAGTAGAGTTAGTAGAATAGTTGAGAGATTTGAGAGAAAGCTTTATCAATCACTTTCACCACAGGAGTTTCTTCAATACTAGTGTCTTTACAATTCTAGGGCTATGGAATCTCAAATGCATCCAAGATTGAAGGTTTATCTACTTGAAACCAAGAGGTCGAGTATAAACCCTAAGGTGCAAACAAATTTGGGCCTCAGGATTTAGACTTTGAGGAGAAGGACTTCTGGTGTGTAAGCACTTTTGGGCCCTAGATATCATTTCTCCCTTCTTGTGCCTTCAACTAGATCAAAGATCAATTGTCTAGGGATAAAACCCTAAAGTGCTAGCACTTTAGGGATTTAGGGTTCTAACCCTAGCAAGGACAATTTACAAATCTTGGATGAATAAACTTTGTGAGAGGAAAAAGAACTTATGTTTCGTTCTTAATGTTTCAACAAAACAAGACTTCTTGCAACAAAATAACAATTTCACCATTTACATCAACAACATATCAAAGAATTGCATAAAATTACTTACTCATCCAAGAAACCAAGAGAATTTAATCCTAATTGAAGAAATACCCATCCAAAATTAGCAAACCATCCACAAGAGATCCATTCCAAGCATAGAGCATGAGAGAGAAAGACCAATAACCCCAAAGGGGTTGAAAATTTCAGAAGTACTCCTAACAATGGTGAGGAAAAGATGATCATAAAACGAAAGTGAGGGTTATTCTTTTTATATGAGGCTACCCTAGCATATTTGTCCACATAAAATGTTAACATCAAAATAGAAGTGGGGCCAACCCGTCATTTTCCCTTTACAAAATGTAATAAATGAAAAATACACCATAATGAGCCACATGTGCGAGACATCAAGCCTCATTAGACAAGGAGGGGACCTCCAAATTCCATGTGGAACTATTCTGGAGTGGAGTGGGAGAACGTTATGTCTTTTCCCACTCAAAATCATGGCAACCATCATCAATACCTCATGTGTCCACCAAACCTTAGCTGGGTCAAGCCCTAGAAGGTGGCATCATCACCAAAACAAGGCCAACATACATGATCTAGGTGTTGTGTCCAAGCCCTGGGGAGCTACATCTCGTCTCTGCAAGGTATTTGAATGTCTACTGCACATCACTGATCTTGGTGAAAAATAAGCTCTAGGGTACTCTTCCCAGCCTATGGGCTTCCAACTCATTTGTGTGTCGCATTGTCGTCATCACTAAATCTACTCATACTAAGCCCATTTATCTATCGTCCAAGGTTTCAAGGATGTGAGAGTTGATGTGTGAGGATGGTGAGTCAATGGATGACCCCCTCCTCTCCATCACACATGTCGAGGTCATGCAATAAAGGAACAATGTTAGGGTACAAGTCGAGGATGTCCCTCAAAGAACCATGCCAGGGCCATCCAAAACAAATCAAATTATAATACAAGGTTAGCCAAGGTTGAAAATAAACATTATTCCTTAAAGCATGAAAAGTAAGATGTAAGTTAAGATATAATCCATGTAAACAATTCACCTCATTATCCCCTTCAAGCATCACACCATCTCGGGACCCCATGTGAGCTGACAAGTTTAATAATGGGAGGGCCTTCATCCAACCCTATTAGGTGTGCCACCTAGACATGGAATAAATAACCCAGGTAGAGGGATAGGTCCCAAGGGAAGCAGGAAATAAGGAAGCCCTTCAAGAGGAAGTGTGAAGGTGATATGGTTTTAGGGCTTACTTCATGGCTTATGGTGTCTTTTAATCCATTTCTATGAGTGGAGTTGTGGAGGGTGCTCTTTCCCTTGAGTTACCACATTCTTAGGTGCTATTTGTTCCAATCCCCCTTTATCTTACTAGCCCTCTTATCATATTTGCAAGTCCCATTTTATAAGGTCTCAAGATATAKCATTGCTATTTGGGATCGRCATGAGCAATGAAAGGGTAGATCTCAAGTTTGGACTAGATTTTGGGCATCCTTTGGTATCATTCCTTTCTTTATTTAGCATTATTTTCTTATTATTTTGGTAGAAGCTGCAATCAAGCTCTAGGMCTTTAGCCCCTCTTCTCATGAGAGCATGGACCATTACCCATTATTGAAGTTTAGTACACTATGAGAGTCTMTAGGATGGAAAGTTTTAAGTATGGTGGGGAATTGAAATTTACCCTTGTGAGGGTTGTGAAAACAGGAGACTAGAGAATAGAAGTTGACCACCAAGGTGAAACAAGGTGACTGACACAATTTCCCTAGCCAGTGATCCATTATCCAACTTCAACCAAATATCCTCATCCACATGCCCCACAAATTAAGAACAACACTTTGCATGAAAGAAGGACTAACATACCTCATGGTGACGATGACTTACCATCTCCCATACCCTAGGTTGCTTGTATGTGATGAGCCTTGGTTGTCTTGTAGCTGTGAAGGTGAATTAGGGGGGCTGTCGGGCTTCCATCTGTGGAAATGATGATCATCATCATGGTCGGGATCATGTTCTCCATTGCAGGCCATGAGACATGATCTCCTCTAGTTATCCCTAGGCATAGGGGGTAATAATTCTTATGCTAAATTTTTGGGTACTTTTACCTATTGTTATTACGAAATTTTAATTGTTTCTATACATTGTCTTACTACTGTAAATTTGCAACAAGGTTTTATTGATTATCTGTTGTTTAGAGATCATTCATGAGATATATAACTTGGTAATTGTCTATTATATTCTTTGTATTTTTTATTGTCTCTTAGAGGTGAGCTAGTTTTCCTCTTTACCTCTTCTAGACCTAGACCTAGACCTAGCATCTAAGTGACTAAGATAGAGGGTTGTAGTCTTGGCTAATCTTTCTACTTGATCCTTCGATATCACTAGGGTAGCCTCCCTTGTGTTGGACCTCCTTCCATAACTAAAACAAGGGAAGTATCTACTTAGGTGACAATGGTTCCTAATTTGCTAAGTTATAGGTATTTTTACTTTGGAATAAAGGAATCGATATTTCAAAAAATGAGTTTGAATAGTAAAGAAGTTAAAACTAACCAAGGAATCAAACCCCCACGTGGAAGAAAAAGACAAGTCAAAGGGAAAATCTAATGACCATGAAAAGATAAACTAATAACCAACAAGGGGAGCCAAAATGATGAATCTCCAACCCCCTCTTTTTACATAAATAAGATAGACTCGATAGGGAAAGGGCCTTTGAATTTTGTGATTTTGTAAACCTTTTTAAAAAATTAATGAAACGAATCCATTGTCAGAAAATTTGTTTGGATATGAATTTCAGTTCCAAAGATTTGATGTGTAGAACATCTACTACCTTGCTATGTTTTGGGATTGTGTAACAATGTTCTTTTACACTATTGATTTTTCTCATGTATTGGCAATGTATCTTATTTTTTTTTTATCACAAATTGGTTGTCTATTGCCGTAAGCATAGGATTATAATTGGTTTTTCAGTTTTAGACTTTTCTAGTATGTATTGGGTTATTTAAGTAGTAACCTACTTGCTAAGAGTAAAAGTAGTGCTGTATTTGGTGTTGTGTTTATTTTTTTGGTTTTGTTATATATTATTTTGCATTTTTTGCATAATAGAATAGTTATATTTGGCATAGGATTATGATTGGTTTTTCAGTTTTAGACTTTTCTAGTATGCATTGGGTTATTTACTTAGTAACCTATTTGCTAAGGGTAAAAGTAGTGATGTATTTGGTGTTGTGTTTACTTTTATGGTTTTGTTATATTAGCATTATTTTGCATTTTTTGCATAATAGAATAGTTACATTTGATTTCTTGCATCTCAGAAAACTTAAATGGTGGACCGGGATGAAATTGGGGAAACCAAAAACCAGTAAAGGTTGTTGGGGTAGAATTTGAATGGGTTCCCTATTCCAAACAATGTGAGGTCTTATTAAGACTTCTCATTGGGGAGAAACCTTGTTGATCGCATAGGGCCAGTCAATATGGTGAATCGTTTTGGCTATAAGCCTCACAATTATGGTTCAAGATTGAAAATGTATTCCATCATTGCTTCATTGTTCCATAAGCCATCTCACACTTCCTAAGAGTTGAAAACTACATAAGTTCTCCATAATAAAAACTAGTGGTCTAAAGTAATGGATTTCACCCTGTTAAGAAGTGTTAAGAAGGGCTTCAATCTTATCATCCAATAAGGAATTAAGGGAGGTGTTGAGTGGGCCCTATAATTTCCACCTTGTATAAGAAGGACTAGGATAGGGATACTCATTTTATTTTTGTTGGGGCACTCATACTTGTTAAGGCCATTTTTCACCATGGATCAGGAGTCTTCAAATGACCACTAACATTGTTGTTGTTTTTTAGACAACTTGAGACCACCAACCCTTATTATCAACATTTTCCTAAGAACCATTTTGTAATTGTGTAGCTTGGGAAGCTTGAGTTAAAAATCTTTGAGTTAAAAATCTATGAGGGTAACTGCTCAATAAAACCATAAACATGCATAAAGATGTCATTCCAAAAATATATAATGTTGAATTTGAAGGTCATTGAACTCCACCCGAATTATACACGATATCTGAGTTGTTTAGTTCGCTGAAATCCCTTCCGTTCACGAGGGAAACACCACCAATTTGTTACGTATATAACGTCCCCCATGTGGCACCAACATCTCTCTAAACTAATTTCAAATGACATACTCCTACAAAACTTTACCGAAAAAGCATCCTAGAAGGGTTTCTTCCCAAAAATTCACACAACCTTTATCGTATCCATAAACTGCAATACCTTTGGAGTTTTATCGAATTCCAATGTCTTAATTAAATGGAAGAGAATGGGGGAATAACTGTGACAGAGAAAGAAAAGGAGTGCATGCAAGCCATCTCAAACCCCAAAAACTCTTTGAGCAAAACCATTTCATTACACGAAATTTGATGATCCAATGCCATAAAGTTTTTTATAATATATTCTATATATAAAGAGAGAAAGGTTTAATAGTAGACACAATATTCACTCTCAACTTCTAAACTTGCAAAGATAAACACAACTCTAACCAAAATTTTAAATTTCATGTTAGGGGTTGAGGTTAAATAAGTACTTGATATTTGCTACCTTTGATCCAGTCACTGTCAACTTGTAAACCTAAATACAACTCTAAACAAAATTTTAAATTTCATGTTAGGGTCGAGGTTGAATAATTCCTTGATATGTGCTTCACCTTTGACCAGTTTGTTTTAATTGTTGTAGTTTGTTTTAATTGTTGTGGTTAAAAGGAGTTGACCCTGTTTAAGTTTTCCAGTTTTTTTTACTGTTGGTTAAAAGGAGTTGACTCTGTTTAAGTTTTCCAGTTATTTTTACTGTTGTGGATAAAAGGAGTTGACTCTGTTTAGGTTTTCTTACGATTTGATTTTTTATTTACAGATTGTAATAGATAGGATATGAAGTGAATTGTTTATAACTTTGGTTTTGATCTTGGTAAAATTGCAGGAACGGATCTTAACTGAGGAGAATGTTTTTCTTAGTAAAAAGGTAATTTTTTTTTTAATAATTGTTGGTCTGAAATTTAATTAATATTAATTATAAATTAACTTCCTTCCTTTATTTATTTGTTTCCCAGTGTGTTGATCAATATGCTGATAGTTCGGTTCTGAAAACACCTATAATTCAAGTTGGAAGTATCCAGGACATTGATGTGGAGACCCAACTGTTAATAAGACCTCCAAATGTACAAGGTCACCCTTATGTGAATAGTTTTCCTTGATATTTTTTCATTCCATTTCAATAATTTATATAATAAATTTGCTATAAAATTGTCATTATTACATATATGTTAATTTTCTTATATTTTCATTATATAAATAAACATTATAATTATAGTTTGTAAATTAAATAAGAATAAACACATTGTGCATCAATGTTGACTATAAAATTGTTACTTTTGCATACCTAGTTTTATTAGATAAATAAATGTTACAACTGCAGTCTCACTTTCTTCCTATTTTAAAATTCAAATAAACATATGTGCCATTGCTTCGATCAATATGTGGTTGGTTTTTTGAAGTATCTAGGGTATGCTTTGTGTTTTATTTAGAACTTCATTGCCTTGTATTTTATTTATTTATTGGTCAGTAGGTTGATCAATATGTAGTGAAATTACACTAACAATAAGTTATAAATTAACTTCATTGCCTTGTATGTTTTTATTTATTGGCCACTTTTTTATGTAGATGGTTTTTATAAATATTTAGGGCATTGATGTCGAGACCCAACTCTTTAGAAGACCTCCAAATGTACAATAGCATCATTCTCTTAGTAATAATGGTAATAATGGTTGATATTTCTTTATTTCATTTCAATCATTTATATTATTATTATTTCATTTCATTTCAATAATTTATATTATAAATTGTTAAAATTGTTGCTATTCCATAGGTAAATTTTCTTTTCATATTGTCATTGTATAAATAAACATTATAAGTGCATTCTAACTTACTTCTTCTTTTGTGAATTAAATAAACAAAAACATATTGTGGATCAAGGTTGAAATATATAGTAATTAATATATAGTGAAATTACAAGATTTTTTTTTATGTCACATTATAAATAATATTAAATATTTGATATTTAAATTTTAATATTGATATTAAAATAAAAACCATTTAAAAAATAATAAATTAGTTTTACTTACTATAGATAGAAGAAGAGAGATTAAATGGAAAAATTCATATCCCATTTTGTTTCTAAATTGAAAAAATAAAAATAAAAAGATACTAAATAAAACAAACAGTGGGTTGATCAATATGTAGTGAAATTACACTAACCATAAATTATAAATTAGCTTCATTGCCTTGTGTTTTCTTTATAAGTGCATTGCCTTGTATTTTATTTATTTATTGGCAATATGTAGTGAAATTACACTAACAATAAGTTATAAATTAACTTCAATCCCTGTATTTTTTTATTTATTGGCCAGTGTATTGATCAATATGTGGATGTTTCTTGGAAGTATCTGGGGCATTGATGTGGAGACTCAACTTCTTAAAAGACCTCCAAATGTACAAGAAAACCATTCTCTCTGTAATCCTGTGGATATTCCTTTATTTCATTTCAATAATTTATATTATTTTTGTTTTTAAGTAAAAAGGGTTGTGCCTAATATATTACCATAACCAAAATACAAAATTGTAAATGATGCCAGCTGTCCCGCCTGAGCGGGAAACCGGGACAGCTGGGCATCCATGTCCATTTGTCACCCAGTGTGCATAGTTAGCAAAATTAACAGAGTTGACGGTGCTACGTCCTGCCCGAAGGAAACCAGGACTAACAGTCGCGAGCATGAAACTGGTTCTTCTAACTAGTGCTAAGAAAACCTGGTAACTAGCTATCATAAGGCATAAAATATAACAACAACACCAAGACCAGAGTCGAGGTGTTCAGGAATGTGCCGCAAAGAACATGTCAAGCCGTTGATCCATTCGCGCTAGGCGGAAGATTTGGTCTTCCAGGTTATTCCTAATCTCAAAGACGAGATTGAGGTATCCCCAGTCAACTGAAGGTGGTTGCTCCGGGCGGTGGTTGCCCATGAACTCTTCGCTGGTGGCTGCCTCTGCTTCCTGTGTCTTGTGTCGATGTCGTGCTCCCTCTGGCTCCTCCATTTCCTTGGTGGGTTCGGGAGGAGCCTCCTCTTCCGTAACAGGGGGAGTAAGGCTTCTCTGTGGTGGCTGTGGAAGGGTCAAGCGCACTGCTTGCAGGCTGTCGTATGCTGGCCGAGCCAAAGTTCGAGCTTGGATTCCAATTCTCCGATACCATGAACAGGGTGTGCTCAGGAGGGCTTGGCAAGCCTCCTTCCGGGATGACCTCCTCCACGTACGCCATTGGCGGCGTACGTGGTCTGCTCTTTCGTCTCCTAGCTGCCATCGCCATGGCTTTCTAGAATTTCTCCTTTCTCTTGCGCCATGACTCCGCCGTATACCAGGCCGCTCCCCTTCGCGGTTTCCCTCTGGCTCGGGGCATGGTGGGATCCCAGTGAAATATCTGAATGCTGTTGATTTCTGTCAAGTTACTCCTGAGGAATGGCAAGGTTGCCTAGTGCGGCCACTGTGCCGGTGAAACGAGAGAGAGGCTGCCGCAGCTCGGGTTCGCCTGTGAGACGGAGGTCTCCCAGAGCGACTTGTTGCTTGATCTTGCAACTCGGACAATGAGCATTGATGCCAAAACAATCGCCATAGCAGAAACATTAACCATCGCCATTAAAGTCTGCTAGATAGTGCTCTGGTGAGGGGTACCCTTCCCTTGCGCGAGGGGCCTCATCGTTTGAATTCTCCTGCGCGGATTCATGCGGGGTTATTGTCCGAGGTGATGTGAGCCAGTGGATGCATTAACGCTGCGTCCCGGCTCGCTCCCGCGTGGCACTATCGCGCCCTGTGTCACTCCATCCGAGGGAATAATTTATATTATTAAATTGTTCATGTTCCTTTATTTCATTTCAATAATTTATATTATAAAATGTTAAAATTGTTGCTATTGCATACTTCAATTTTCTTTTCATATTGTCATTGTATAAATAAACATTATAACTCCACTTTAATTTTTTGTGAATTAATTTTATGAACTAAATAAAAATAAGCACATTGTGGATCAAAGTTGAAATATATAGTATTCAATATGTAGTGAAATTTGTATGGGACATTATAAATAATATTAAATATTTGATATTTTAATATTAATATTAAAACAATAACTATTTGGAAAAAAGTAATAATGTGACATTATAAATAATATTAAATATTTGATATTTAAATTTTAATANATTAATTTTATGAACTAAATAAAAATAAGCACATTGTGGATCAAAGTTGAAATATATAGTATTCAATATGTAGTGAAATTTGTATGGGACATTATAAATAATATTAAATATTTGATATTTTAATATTAATATTAAAACAATAATTATTTGGAAAAAAGTAATAATGTGACATTATAAATAATATTAAATATTTGATATTTAAATTTTAATATTAATATTGATATTAAAACTAAAACTATTTAGAAAAATTAATAAACTAGTTTTACTTACTATAGATAGAAGATAGAAGAAGAGAGATTAAATGGAAAAATTAGTATTTTATTTTGTTTCTAAATTGAAAAAATAAAAATAAAGATATATGAATAAAACAAATAGCTTTGACTTAAGGTGGTTACTTTGTATTTTATTTATGTATGTATTCACCATTGTATAAATACAAAAGGACATTAAACAAAATAAACAAGAGTGAAATTACATTAACAATAGGTTATAAAAGTTTTAAATTAAGTTCAAATTGCATTGTGTTTTATTTATAACTTCATTTTCTTGTATTTTTTTATTTATTGGCCATTGCATTGATTAATATGTGGATGGTTTTTGGAAGTATTTAGGGCATTCCTTGTGTTTTATTTAGAACTTCATTGCCTTGTGTTTTATTTAGAACTTCATTGCTTTGTATTTTATTTATTTATTTATTGGATAGTGGGTTGATCAATATGTAGTGAAATCACACTAACAAAAAGTTATAAATTAACTTCATTACCTTGTATTTATTTATTTATTGGTCACTCAGTATCTACAACATTGATGTGGAGACCCAACTTGTTAGAATACCTCCAAATGTACAAAAACACATTCTCTCTATAATCTTGATTGATATTCCTTTATTTCACTTCAATAATTTGTATTATTAAATTATTGTTATTATTTCATTTCTCATTTCAATAATTTATATTATAAATTATTAAAATTGTTGCTAGGTAAATTTTTTGTTCATTTTGTTATTGTATAAATAAACATTATAATTGTAGTGTAAATTACTTATTTTTTTTGAATTAAATTTATGAACTAAATAAACATAAACATATTGTGGATCAAGGTTAAAATATATAGTAGTTAGTGAAATTACAAGAAATTTTTATATAACATTATAAATAATATTAAATATTTGATATTTAAATTTTAATATTGATATTAAAATGATAACCATTTGAAAAAAATAATAAATTAGTTTTATTTACTATAAATAGAAGAAGAGAGATTAAAAGGAAAAATTCATATCCGAGTTTGTTTCTAAATTGAAAAAATAAAAATAAAGAGAGACTAAATAAAACAAAGAGTGGGTTGATGAATAAGTAGTAAAATTACACTAACCATAAGTTATAAATTAATTTCATTTCCTTGTGTTTTATTTATAAGTGCATTTCCTTGTATTTTATTTATTTATTGACAAGTGGATTGATGAATATGTAGTGAAATTACATTAACAATAAGTTATAAATTAACTTCATTGCCTTGTATTTTTTTATTTATTGACCACTGTATTGATCAATATGTGGATGATTCTTGGAAGTATCTAGAGCATTGATGTGGAGACCCAATTTCTTAAAACCCTCCAAATGTACAAAAACACCCTTCTCTCTATATAATAGTGGTGGATATTCCTTTATTTCATTTCAATAATTTATATTATTAAATTGTTCATATTCTTTTATTTCATTTCAATCATTTATATTATAAACTGTTAAAATTGTTGCTATTGCATACTTAATTTTTCTATTCATATTGTCATTGTATAAATAAACATTATAACTCTACTTCAATGTTTTGTGAATTAAATTTATGAACTAAATAAACATAAGCACATTTTGGATCAAGGTCGAAATATATAGTGTGAAATTACAAGAAATTTGTATGTGACATTATAAATAATATTAAATATTTGATATTTAAATTTTAATATTAATATTAAAACAACAACCATTTGAAAAATTGTAATAAACTAGTTTTAATTACTATATAGATAAAAGAAGAGAAATTAAATGGAAAAATTAGTATCCCATTTAGTTTCTAAATTGAAAAAAAATAAAAATAAAGATATACTAAATAAAACAAAAATCTTTGACTTAAAGTCATTACTTTGTATTTTATTTATTTTTTTATTCATCATTGTATTAATACAAAGTGACACTAAACAAAACAATAACATGATTAAAATTACACTAACAATAGGTTATAAATTAACTTCATTGCTTGTATTTTATTTATTTATTGGTGGATTGATCAATATGTAGTAAAAGTACACTAATCATAAGTTTTAAATTAAAATAGATGATTCTTGGAAATATATAGTAGTCAATATGAATTTACAATAAAATTTTATATGACATTATAAATAATATTAAATATTTTATATTTAAATTTTAATATTGATATTAAATGATAACCATTTGAAAAAATAAAATTAGTTTTACTTACCATAGATAGAAGAAGAGAGATTAAATGGAAAAATTCATATCCCATTCTATTTCTAAACTAAAAAAATAAAAATAAAGAGATACTAAATAAAACAAACAATGAGTTGATTAATATGTAGTGAAATTACACTAACCATAAATTATGAATTGAGTCCATTACCTTATGTTTTATTTATAACTGCATTGCCTTGTATTTTATTTATTTATTGGCTAGTGGGTTGTATTTTATTTATTTATTGGCTAGTGGGTTGATCAATATGTAGTGAAATTACACTAACAATAAGTTATAAATGAACCTCATTGGCTTGTATTTTATTTATTTATTGGCCATTGCTTTGATCAATATGTGGATGGTTCTTCGAAGTATCTAGGGCATGTATTCTGTTTTATTTAGAACTTCATTGCTTTGTATTTTATTTATTTATTGGCTAGTGGGTTGATCAATATTTAGTGAAATTACACTAACAATAAGTTACAAATTAATTTCATTGCCTTGCATTTTATTTATTTATTGGCCAATGTGTTGATCAATATGTGGATGGTTCTTGGAAGTATCTAGGGCATTGATGTGATGTGGAGACCCAACTTGTTAGAAGACCTCGAAATGTACAAGAGAACCATTCTCTCTATAATAGTGGTTGATATTCCTTTATTTCATTTAAATAATAAATTTATGAACTAAATAAACATAAGGTTGAAATATATAGTAGTGAGTATGTAATGAAATTACAAGAAATTTTTATGTGACATTATAAATAATATTAAATATTTGATATTAAAATTTTAATATTGATATTAAAATGATAACCATTTTTTTTAATTACTATAGGTAGAAGAAGAGAGATTAAATTGAAAAATTCATATCTGATTTTGTTTTAAATTGAAAACATAAAAATAAAGAGATACTAAATAAAAAAACAATGGATTGATCAATATGTAGCGAAAGTACACTAACCATAAGTTATAAACTCACTTCATTACCTTGTGGATATTCCTTTATTTAATTTCAATAATTTATATTGTCAAATTGTTACTATTCCTTCATTTCATTTCAATAATTTATATTATAAACTATTAAAATTGTTGTTTTTTTTTTACCACAACTGAAGGATAGTTTAATTATAGTCCGGAAAATCAACTTTCGGGGGCTGTGCTACACTAGGAGATTCCCTGACCGAGTTAGAATGCTTTGTCATGAGTGCCAGAGTCCATTGCACATAGAACAATGTTGAGGGATTCCAATATTCCTGAGGAGCTTTCCCAACGATTTCTAAAATGACCGACGCCGAGGAAGCACAACCGAGAAGATCAGGGTAACTCGCCTCAGAAGACGATCTGATAGTTTTCCTTAAGGGAGCCCCAATCGGTACGAATGTGACGCGAGTTCCACGAGTTTCATAAAGCTCAGTGTTACCCTGAGTGCAACGGATACTTAGGCTGAGTTCAATCCTGTCAATGTCATGGGATATTACAGTTGGAGGCGATCCCATTGACAGAGATGGTGCTCCTGCTCAGGAGCATAGCATAGTTGGCCTCGTGATGATCTTGCTTGTTAAGATGTCGAAGCACATGGAAGTAGCTTATGGTTTGAAACTTGCCAGCTAAGGTTATTATTTTCTGGTAGATCTGATTCGTTTGGAGGTTGGATGGTCTAGTCTTCGTGCGCATGGCCTGCACCACCAGTTTAGAATCCCCAAAGACTGAGATAGCTTGGATGTTTAGACTGAGTGCTTGCCGGAGACCCTGCCACAGGGCATAAAATTCAGCAGAGTTTTTAGTTTGAACTCCCAGCCCCGAGGCAAAGGTGGATCGCGTGGAGCCTAAGGGCGCGAGGATCAGTCCTCCTCCACCCGATGGGCCTGGGTTTCCCTTAGAGGCACCATCGAAGAATAAACAGTGAGCCTCCTGCACGATTCTCCATTTTAGGAAGTCCTCTTCATGCATTCGAATTTCCCATACACAGCTAGAGTTGGAGACCTGGAAGAGGGCGGTGCTTGAGCATTTGTGGTTAGAGCTGTAATCCATGTAGTTTCCCTATCATCTAACGATTGAGAATTCCAAAGAGAAGGTTTGTATTCCAGGGACTCTCCAAGAAGAACTCTGGCTCTCATTGCCACTTTTGATGGAGGGATCTCCACATTTCTGAACAGGCGATTGTTCCTTTCAAGCCACAGTTTCCAGAAAACAAACTTAGGAAGCAACATCCAAACTGTTTTGAGTCTGTTCTTTTTGACAAGACTGAAGGGAGAGGAGTCAACCCAATTGGAAAGGAGCTCAACAGTTATAGCGGGCAGATCAGAGATGGGAGTATCCATGGGAAGGACTTCTTGCCATACCTCTCTTGGGTAAGGACATGAAAGCAGTAAGTGGTCATTGTTTTCTTCATGATTCTTACACACGGAACATCTTGAGGGGCCTTCCAGGCCTCTTTCTCTTAGATTCTCGGCAGTGAGGATACTTCTGTGCGCTATATTCCAGCAGAAAAGGTCAACTTTCGGGATGGACAAAGTGGACCAGACAAACTTCCAGTGGGAAGGATTTGGGGCAACATGAGGGATCACCATTAAAGATTGGTAGCCTTCAATTGTAGTGAAACTTCCAGATTTTGTACCCCAACCTCTCTTGTCCCTGGCAGCTTGGTTCAGTGGGGCTTTGCCCTGCAGAAGCTTGGACACAAGCTTTGCCTCCTTTTCAAGCCTGGAAGGGTGGTCGCCTAAATTCCAATCAAACCAATTGTTTTCATTATCCTAGGCAGAGAGGTCCCATAGGGTGAAGACATGTTGTTCCTGAAGCCACTGTTTTATATTTTGTATTCCAAGATTTTGCCCCAGAGGCTCTTCCCC
>SNQJ01S0018181.1:63701-75637 GCA_010110895.2 Picea sitchensis | reverse complement strand
ATATATATATGGAATAACCAGAACATTTGTTCACGATCAAAACAAGTGGTTGTTTGCAAACTCAAGAACTCATTGTATGGCCTTAGTCACTCTCCCAGAAAATGACACAAGATGTTTGATTCCTTCATGGTGAGCCTAAAATTTACAAGAAGTGAATATGATTATTGTGTTTACTTTAAAAAGTTGGAAAATGACATATTCATTATTTTGGTGTTATATGTTGATGATATGCTTGTGGTAAGACAAAGTATGATCGAAAGCAACAGGTTAAAGGCTCATTTGGCTAGGGCATTTGATATGAAGGATCTAGGAGAAAACAAATAAATCTTGGGCATTGAGATACACAGAGATAGGACAAATGGTAAGATGTGGTTATCACAACATAAATATGTGAAGAAAATACTTATGAGATTCAGAATGAATAATGTGAAACTCGTATAGATCCCTTTGGCTTCCCATTTCAAGCTTTCTTCAGGTCTATGTCCTAGTAATGACGAAGACAAGGATTATGTGTCTCGTGTATCATATGAAAATGCACTAGGAAGTTTGATGTATGCTATGGTGAGTACTAGACCAGATATTGCATTGGCCAACAGATTCAGTATCTTAGAGGCACAAGTAATTATTCTATCACCTATGATGGTTCTAGTTTACGGTTATGTACATTCAAATTTTACAGGTGACTTGGACAAAAGGAGATCCACTTTAGGATATGTATTTAATCTTGCAGATGACCTATTAATTGGATGTCAAAGCTTCAAAACGTAGTTACCTATTAATTGGATGTCAAAGCTTCAAAACGTAGTTTTTTTATCCACTACTGAGACATAATATATGGTTGTTTCACATGCATGTAAGGAGGAAGTTTGGTTAAAAGGTTTGTTGGGTGAGTTTGGAAGGATGCACGACAAGGTGAAAGTATTATGTGATAGTCAAAGTGTTATTTATTTGGCTAGAAATCCAACTTAGTGTCTGACTTCTCTTAGGTTGAAGAAAATGTGATGAATTAATTTGGGCATGATATATCACACAAATTGTTGTCAAGGTGGAGATTGTTGAAAACATGCCCACCAATTTTTCATGTGGTTGCATGCACATCAACTAAATTTAGATTGTGCATGCATGCTTGTGTAATTGATGGATCAGGTTGTAATGAGTTGGTTTAACCATATAATTGATCCTATATAACAAGCATACCGGTATAGGTGTAGAGTGCAATATAGTGGAATGCAGTGTGTATGTGCGAAGAAGATGGTTGTATGCTTATGATTGGCTATTGCGATTCTCCCTTGAATAATAAGAATATCGATGATCATTTCTCCTTGGTTGCATGCACATGATTACCATTTGACTGTCAAGATAAACTAGATTGATGTTTTATTTGCACATGTAAACTTTTTAATGGATCATTTCCCAAAATGTAATTAAATGATTGCATGAAAATAACTAAGAAATGATATGACAACGATTTTTTAACTATATAAAACCTAAATTCGGATTAGAATTTAAATTTAGTACATTTAAATAACTTGGAAAATAACTTGATTGGAAAAGATTACCAGTGATAATAAGCCATTTATTTCTCATAAAAATAATTTTCAAAAAAAATTGAAGATTCAAAAAGGTTAAATATGTTGGAGACAAGAAAATATTTGAAAAAATAATAAAAATGTAAAAGCATCATTCCTCGTAACCATACAAGCTATACCAATTAACTGTAATTGTATTTAATTAAAACATCAATTTATTGAAAATGACATCCAATATAATATAACCGGATTGTCTCAACTAGAAATACCATATGACCGAATTGTCAACTAAAAATGTACACGAGTAATGAGGCATATACCAAGTGGTAAATTAAATATTGTACATGGAGAGTATCCTGTCTATTTAAAAGGAATACCGGGCCCTGTAGCTTAATGTATATTTTTATCGTTGTGATAATAAACTAATATTTGAAAGTATTTTATGCAAATTTTCCTTTCATTTAATCTATTCTTAGTAGTTCTGGTCATTAATGTATGAAGATTTGGAAAAAGAATTAAACGAAATAAAAGAGGAGCATGTGCCGTGTAGGTTAATGTATATTTTTATCGTTGTGATAATAAATTAATATTTGAAATTAGTTTATGCAAATTTTCCTTTCATTTAATCTAATCTTATCCTTTCATTTAATCTAATCTTAGTATTTCGAGTCATTAATATATGAAGATTTGGAAAAAGAATTAAACGAAATAAGAGAGGAGCATATATCTTGGGTATATAAGGCTAATTTAAATATTTCTAGAAAATAACGTATGGAGATTTGGAAAATGTATTAAATGAAATAAGAAAGGAGAAGTTATCATGGGTGTCTAAGGCTAAAGTTTTGATGCAATTGTGTATATGTGATTGTTTGCTCGAAGATAACACTTTTATTTTTGGGTCTAGATCGACAAAGAATTGAAAACCTAGGTATCAAGTTTATTATTAAATTATATTAAAATTAATGTAGTTATGTTAATCCTATTAAGGGATTTAAAAAAAACCCTAAAAACTTAATAAATTTCAAAGTTAAGCTAATCTGAACTTATTTTAGATTATAAAAAAATCTCCCTCCCCCTTCCCACATGCTCTATAACGCATCTAGCTTCTCTAAATACATTGACAAATAAGTTGCAAATGTTGTGATCAATAACAAAGGTATACACTCTTAGTTTGGGTTTAGTCTAATGGTAAGGGCGAGGGATAGCCTAAGTGAACAGCTTAGACCTAATTAGGTGAACCTTCTCCATGGTCTCTAAGATGCCAGGTCATTATTAAGTTTTGGAGAATAGATTTTCATTTCTTGGAAGATGAATTTATTTTACATTATAGGAAGACGTAGCTTAAATGTTGATTTTTTGGGTTTTTTTTTTGTCAACCAGTTTTGTTCAAAATTCTGTTCCAAATTTAGAAAATTGTATATTTAAGTGGTTGAGATTACACATTCTCATATCTTATGTATTTTTCAAGGCACTCAATCTATTTATGAATTCAAAAAAAATACTATTTAAGCAATCTAAAAATGTGATTTAATCAATAATTACATTTCCTGATTCTTATGATAATTGTCAAAATAAATTTTGACCCCTTCAAAGATGCACGTAGACAAGCAACTCACAACATTTGTCCATTTGGAGTTAATGGACTATATGGCAGTTACCCTTTATTATAAAGATTCATTTCCAATGCAAGTTCTGGTCCAACACAACATGCCCATGCCCATTGCACTAATAGCCTAATACCGCGAGGGAGAAGGCCACCTGTTGGATTACTGAGAGGGGGGTGAATCAGTAATAGAGATTTCTAATCTTTTTTAACCAACATATATAAATGATGTTTATATTTATGATTAATTTACCATTATCATTAAACAATTGAATAATAAATGAACCATGAACAATGATCAATAATACACATACACTGTACACCAATATTTTTATGTGGAAATCCAATGGGGAGAAAACCACATAATGCTTTTTATTATATGTCTTTAAGAATTACATTCATTGGAATCGCCAACTTCTTCCTTTGTTTTCCAGCTGCAATTGGAAGGAGGCTCCAACCCCCTATATTTTCAGGCTACAATCTGAGGGAATCTCCAACTCCCCAATTCTCTGGCTACAACAAGGAGGATAAAGCCCCCTATGTTCTCCGAATACAACTGGAAGGTGGCTACAACCACCTATCCTTGCCCCGTATAATGCCTTGAAATATAAGTGTCAAATAAATGATGAAACCACTACTACACTGTCACTTTGAGATATACCATTGTAAACTTGTACAAATCAGTGCCAACAACCTGTAACCAGCCTGTACCAATAACCTGAAATCAACTTGTACTAGTAATCTCCCTGTACCAACAAATACCAATATGTACACGACCTCTATATGTTGTAGTTTGTTGTAGTTCATGCACTGTGTCCAATTTGTAGTTGTTCCCTATGCATAAATCATCATACATATCCCTTAACCAAGTGCATCTATTATCTCTAGTCATGTGTCATACATATGTATACAATCATGATCAAGTATAATAACCCTCACATGGACAAGACATCAAACCCTCACTTATGCATCCTAAAACTACACCAAGATGTAACAAAGATGAATACCAAACATATCATTGTTGTATTTCTATAGATCTAGCTTATACAATAATTTTGATACAACCAACAACCTCTCTAGGGAAAATCTTCAAACTCCCATAACCATATCTCATGTAGAAACAATATCCAAATACACATAAGAATATGACATACATTCTAAACCTATAGATATATCTGTTGTACCTAATCACTGTAGACCTTCCTAAGAAATTGCTTTCAAACTCTCAGAACCTAACACTCGCAACAACTCAATCTTTTATCGGTTTTCCCAACTGTACGTGACCTCCTTAACTGTCAGCCCGTGTATGTACGCGACCTCTTCCACCGCAACCCATGTTCACCTAAAAAACTAGGGTTTTTCATTATTTCTGCAACTCCAAAACTTTTGTCGTCAACCCTTTTTTCTACCACAGACTTGCATAACTTCAAATGTATCAATGAGTACATGCAATAAACCTTACAAAATAATAGATATTCAATGTGCTCATTAGGTTCTAAAAGGAGAACCTTGCTCTCTTCTTTATCTGACTCATTATCATGATCTAGAATATCTGTAACAACATCATCATCAACAATATCTTGTACATGTTCCTTACCAATATCCTCAAGCTATGTCGTCTTATCATCATTCAAAAAACCTCCACTCACAAAGAAAACATGTTCACAATAATTAGGAATATGAAAAAGGTTGTCAGCATCCTTTTCATATCCTAGTCCATATTGATTTCATTTAAAGTGTAATTCTTCCCATAGTCGAACAATTCTGATTTCTTTGCCACATTTATCCGCAACTTTTTCTGACATAGGGACTTCTTCCAACTCATGTTCATGTTTATGACTGTCATCACTACTCAACTGAGCATCTTCATTATGTTTATCCTTGATGTCATTTTGTTTGTTGAAATCACATTGTTGGTGTCGAAGGAGATTTAAGTCATCAAATAACATTTTGTTTTGAAGTTTGAACATATCAATTTTCTTATGCGTTACTTGTAAACAAGTAATCACTGTACTGAGGGTGCACTTGTTTATTGCAATTGTAGATTCTATAGTTGATTTAATTAATGTGTGAAATATTGTAAATATTTATTCAATTCTTGCCATTATGCAGAATATGGAAGAGAGATGACCAATGAATTAGATGCACACAAATATCTTAAAACCCCCTTATTCAATTTTCACTTAGTCTAAGAGGACTCCTTATAACTTCCAAAAAACCTAGTTATAACACCTTTACAAACACTCTTTAAATTGGTAATCAACTATACCCTTGAGCATTGTAACACCAATCAAAGGATTAACCCTAAAGACTATATAGTCATCTTTTTAAAGACTTTACAAATATCTTTCAAAAATAATTCTGAAAAATCTAATAAAAATAAAGCATAGATACATTAAGTTCTTGCTTTACTAAGTCAAGGCACTTCCTTTTGCAACTGATGCACGTCCTTCTTGAGGCTCTGAAACACAGTCCTCATCCACTGTGTAGATCCACACACATATTTAGCTATTGGCGAACTCCCCATCGTGTCGATCTTGCATCGACAACAACGCTTGGGTCTAGGCTCCTAACATACAACACATGAATTCATGGAGGAATCCATCTAGAGATATCCTTTTATCATGGTTGGACCGTGTTCCTCCATTTGAATTCGAGAGTGTAAAGGTAATTTGACGCCATGAGATTAAAAAATAGAGATTTAAACAGTTTAATACAAATAATTCGAGGTGCGAATTGCGATTAGCACCAAAATTGCAATTGGAAAACTTGGGTCGGCTAATGTCAATTGAAATAATCCAGTTATGCCCCCGAACAATGAATGAGAGTTGAAATCCTAGTTTAAAATTTGCGTAATGATGCTCTTCTTCTCTGTTTATTTTTATCTTCTCTTGTGACTGCAGATACCCACGCACCGCGCCATCGTCATCTTGAATATCAAAATAATGCTCTGACTCTACACTCTGCATATACAACAACAACTCTGAAATATCTTTATTGCAACTGCTAGGGTTTTGGGAAAACTCTGAATTCTTCTTTTTCCCAATGATCCACGATTTTCAAGTAATTTGTGGTTACATTAGTCCCTATCTCAACAATTCTTCTTACAACAATTCTTCATCTCTACACTCTTCAATAGACAAAATATTGAACGCTCGATCATCCTTGCAGAGCAGACGTGCCTCTCTTTCTCTCAGAATGCACAAGCCACATAACCTCCACTGCAACTCAACTCTATGGAAGTATTACCATGGATCTACCAGACCCTAAAAAACTATAAAAAAACTATAGGGCTCTTATAAACTACCGGGCACATAAGATGATATTCATGCTCTCATACCACTGTTAGATTTATAATGAAGAAATATGCAGAAACATAATGGAAATAACTGAATAAATCAATAAACCATGATGAACATAGATAAATAGAATATTGGCAGAAAATGCATACTCTATAATCATCAATGAACAAATAATCATGTACATAGACTTACATATATAATATAAAAATACCATAACTCCATGTAACTGTATAACAGTTAGGTAAACTAATGAACTATGATTAGAGTTTTAAGAGGTTGAAATATATAGTAGTCAATATGTAGTGAAATTACAACAAAATGTTTATGTCACATTATAAATAATATCAAATATTTGATATTTAAGTTTTAATATTGATATTAAAATGAAAACCATTTGAAAAAAATAATAAATTAATTTTACTTACTATAGATAGAAGAAGAGAGATTAAATGGAAAAATTCATATCCCATTTTGTTTCTAAATTGAAAAAATAAAAATAAAGAGATACTGAATAAAACAAACAGTGGGTTGATCAATATGTACTGAAATTACACTAACTATAAGTTACAATTTAACTTCGTTGACTTGTGTTTTATTTATAAGTGCATTGTCTTTTATTTTATTTATTTATTAGCTAGTGGGTTGATCAATATGTACTGAAATTACACTAACAATAAGTTATAAATTAACTTCATTGCCTTGTATTTTTTTATTTATTGGCTACTCTATTGGTCAATAGATTCTTGGAAGGCATTGATGTGGAGACTCAACTTCTTAAAAGACCTCCAAATGTACAACAAATATTCTTGGAACCATTCTCTCTCTAATCCTAGTGAATATTCTTTTATTTCATTTCAATAATTTATATTATTAAATTGTTCATATTCCTTCATTTCATTTCAATAGTTTATATTATAAATTGTTAAAATTGTTGTTATTGCATACTTAAATTTTCTTTTTATATTGCAATTGTATAAATAAACATTATAAATCCACTATAAAGTTTTTTGAAATAAATTTATGAATTAAATAAACATAAGCACATTGTGATCAAAGTTGAAATATATTAGTCAATATGTAGTGAAATTACAAAAGAAATGTGTATGTGACATTATAAATAATATTAAATATTAAATATTTTAATTTTAATATTAATATTTAAAGAATAATCATTTGAAAAAAATAGTAATGTGACATTATAAATAATATTAAATATTTGATATTTTAATTTTAATTTTAATATTAAAATTATAATTATTTGAAAAAAAAGTAATAAACTAGTTTTACTTACTATAGATAGAAGAAGAGAGATTTATGTATGTATTCACCATTGTATTAATATAAAGGGACACTAAACAAAATAAACAACACAAGTGAAATTACACCAACAATAGGTTATAAGTTAACTTCATTGTTTGTATTTTATTTATTTATTACAGGTGATTGATCAATACGTAGTGGAATTACACTAACTATAAGTTTTAAATTAAAATCAAATTGCATTGTGTTTTATTTATAACTTCATTTCCTTGTATTTTATTTATTTATTGGCGAGTGGGTTGATCAATATGTAG
Organism: Picea sitchensis; assembly: GCA_010110895.2. Taxonomy (NCBI): domain Eukaryota; kingdom Viridiplantae; phylum Streptophyta; class Pinopsida; order Pinales; family Pinaceae; genus Picea; species Picea sitchensis. The sequence continues at coordinate 67,629 of SNQJ01S0018181.1, read as the reverse complement.
TGAAACTACACTGACAATAAGTTATAAATTAACTTCAATGCCTTGTATTTTTTTATTTATTGACCACTGAGTTGATCAATAAGTGGATGGTTCTTGGAAGTATCCAGGGCATGCCTTGTGTTTTATTTAGAACTTTATTGTCTTGCTTGTGTTTTATTTAGAACTTTATTGTCTTGTATTTTATTTATTTATTGGCTAGTGGTTTGATCAATATGTAGTGAAATCATACTAACAAAAAGTTATAAATTAACTTCATTGCCTTCTATTTTTTTATTTATTGGCCACTGCTTTGATCAATATGTAGATGGTTCTTGGAAGTATTTAGGGCATTGATGTGGAGACCCAACTTGTTAGAATACCTCTATAATAGTGGTTGATATTCCTTTATTTCATTTCAATAATTTATATTATTAAATTATTATTATTATTTCATTTCATTTCAATAGTTTATATTATAAACTATTAAAATTGTTGCTATTGCATAGATACATTTTCTTTTTATATTTTTATTGTATAAATAAACATTATAAGTGAATTCTAACTTACTTCTTATTTTGTGAATTAAATTTATGAACTAAATAAACTTAAACATATTGTGGATCAAGGTTGAAATATATAGTAGTCAATATGTAAATATGTAGTGAAATTACAAGAAGTTTTTATGTGACATTATAAATAATATTAAATATTTGATATTTAAATTTTAATATTGATATTAAAATGATAACCATTTGAAAAAATAAATAAGTTAGTTTTACTTACTATAGATAGAAGACGAGAGATTAAATGGAAAAAAAAAACATATCCCATTTTGTTTCTAAATTGAAAAAATAAAAATAAAGAGATACTAAATAAAACAAAGAGTGGGTTGATCAATATGTAGTAAAATTACACTAACCATAAGTTATAAATTAACTTCATTTCCTTGTGTTTTATTTATAAGTGGGTTTCCTTGTGTTTTATTTAAATATTTTATATTTAAATTTTTTTATTGATATAAAAATGATAACCATTTGAAAAAAAATTAATAAATTAGTTTTACTTACTATAGATAGAAGAAGAAAGATTAAATGGAAAAATTCATATCCCATTTTGTTTCTAAATCTAAAAAATAAAAATAAAGAGATACTAAATAAAACAAAGAATAGGTTGATCAATATCTAGTGAAATTACACTAATAATATGTTATAAATTAACTTCACTACCTTGTATTTTTTTATTTATTGGCCACTTCATTGATCAATATGTGGATGATTCTTGGAAGTATCTAGGGAATTGATGTGGAGACCCAACTTCTTAAAAGACCTCCAAATGTACAAGAGCACCCTCCTCTCTATAATCCTAGTGGATATTCCCTTATTTCATTTCAATAATTTATATTATTAAATTGTTCATATTCCTTTATTTCATTTCAATCATTTATATTATAATCTATTAAAATTGTTGCTATTGCATACTCAAATTTTCTTTTCATATTGTCATTGTAAAAATATAAATTATAACTCCACTTTAATGTTTTGTGAATTAAATTTATAAACTATAAGCACATTTTGGATTGAGGTTGAAATATATAGTAGTCAATGTGTAGTGAAATTACAAGAATTTTGTATCTCACATTATGAATAATATTAAAACAATAACCATTTAAAAAAAAGTAATAAACTAGTTTTACTTACTATAGATAGAAGAAGAGAGATTAAAAGAAAAATCAGTATCCCATTTTGTTTCTAAATTGAAATAAAATAACCCCAGATGGGGTGATAGTGTCACCCAGGTGTCAAATGGAAAGGACAGGCGACGACCAACATGGCACCAACCACGTGACAGGCTCGTGCCCTCCCCTCCCTCCCTCCCGATCATGCATTTAACAAAGATCCATTGTAACTGTTATTCTCGTTTTCTAGGGATAACTAGGAGATCATGTCTCGAGGCCCACAGGTCCTAGACATGGAGTACCGAGAGCAGGATTGACTTGAGCATGGCCCTGGAGGGCCCACCCTTCTTCTTCGCCAGACTTGTCCTGTTAGCAGCAACACCTTCCATCACCATCGGCTTGGACCTGCATCAGAGAAGACTCTTGCTCCATGAGGTAATTGGTCCAAGGTATCATGGTATGTGTCATGTTTGATCATTATAACTTTCTTATATATGCATCTGATTCCTTACATTTCTGATAATGGCTTGGATCTTACACTAATCCACTTGACCATTGTTGGGGGGATTAACGGGGTGCCCTAGCAAGCTTGTATTTATGGGTTTTGGTTAGCCACCAGGGGGGATTTGAAGAGCCATCGCCCGCTCCCGCCATACTATCACTTTACATCTTGTCTCCCATACATCCATCCCATTCCCCTAGTCCGACCATTAGGATGACCTTTGAGAGTTATACTTTCTCCTGTGGGAAGAAGGGGCTAAAGGCCTAGGGGGTAAAAACAGCTGGTAAAAGATAGAAGCCGTAGGAAATGAAACCTAGAGATGCTTCACCCAGGGATCCCCGAGAAGGCAATAAAAGGCCTCTCGATAAGAAACAAAAGGGACCCTAAGAAAAATAACAAAACCAAGAACTAACCAAGAGGATGGGAGGTCTCATCACGAGCCAACCCATCACATTCATAGGTATCTAGCAGTATGACATTGCCATTATATGATCACCACGCCAGGGCAATGACCTTTGGTTGCATGGCCAAGGGAAAGGGGGTCTCGTCACGAGCCAGCCTTATCATTTCTGCGAAAATACCAGTGGATAACACTGTCAGCTCTGGTCACCACGCCAAGGCAGTGTCCTCTGGTCAGACCTTGAAGTAAAAAGAAAGAAAAGCAATAAATAAAGAATAAAGGAAATAAAGGGGCTTGGAAAAAGTGCATCCATGACGGGTACAACTCACCTCCTACAAAGGCACCCACGGACAACACCTACCCCTAGTCTTACTATGACTGGACATCCCTAGACCATACCACTTCATGAACATGGCTTGAATGATCTTCTATGGAAACTCTCATTTTCTTATGGATACTGGCCCAATAGGTTATTTTGTTTGTTTCTTCAACTTTGTATAGTAGATTAGTGTAATGTCTTTGAGCTCTTAAAGGATATGCTAAGGGTTTTATGCATGTATTTGATGAATTTAATGATGAGATATGATTGACATTGCTATGATCCCGAGGACTGATGAGCCCATGGAGAGTGAAGTTTTTGATGTGCAGGACCATACCCAGCGGGCAGGTACCAGTGGACCGATACACGTGGGGATATGACTAGCTCGGACCTCCATGGGGCTGAAGAGCCCATTAGATGGTTGCTGGGATGGCAGAGATAGGACAACGTTATGATGAGCCATTGCACGAGAAGAAAGAAGGACGTTCCACCCAGGACACTTTGGCAGAGCCCGGCCTAGGGGGAATCACCCACTGCAGATGAAAAGTTTGCCTTTGATGGACATGACGTCACCTGAGAGAGTTGGATGTTGTCTGGAGCATGTGGCAGTGTGCTAAGGTCATTTGGCACGTGTGGCAGCTTGGAGGAGCTCTAGAAGGGCCAACGTTTGGTTTCTGGATGTTGTATTTGCCCAAAAAGGGCCAACATCTCCCTTAGAAGGGATTGACGTCCCTCCTTTTGCTCATATTATGACATTTTTCTCGCAATTAATGTAAAAACAGTGTAAATTTTGTAGTCAGCCTTGTCAGCTATTTTAATGTCCTATTTTTAAATTTAAAGGTCATGAATTTGTATAAATAGAGGACGTTTCTCCTCATTTTAAGATAACACAACTCACTCTCTTGTGAGGGATCAACTTTTAGTCTTTTGCTTGGTATCTTTGGTCTTGGAAGTGAGGCGCAACTCTTGTTGGAGGATTCTTCTTGGCATTTTATGGTGTTTCTCTCATGGAAGGTTTACAACTAGGGTTTGATTAAGCATTCTTCATGATTT
>SNQJ01S0018181.1:45940-58930 GCA_010110895.2 Picea sitchensis | reverse complement strand
GGTAGTTAATTTGTCTAGTTTTTATCTAGAATGTCAGCAATTTTGTAACTAGATTAATATGGTTGGCTGAACTGGTTTCTCCTATGGAGCAGTTCAGCAATTACAACCACTTGACTTGGCTATGTACTCTGGATCTTGAACTTCAGAAGGCTTTTTATATATAATACAAAAAAACTTACTTACAAAAAAAAAAAAATATGTAGTGAAATTACACTATCAATAAGTTATAAATTAACTTCATTGCCTTGTATTTTTATTTATTTATTGGTCATTGCTTTGATCAATATGTGGATGGTTCTTGGAAGTATCTAGGGCATGCTTTTTGTTTTATTTAGAGCTTCATTGCCTTGTATTTTATTGATCGAGGAGGCTCTCCAAGCTCAGAAAATGCTCAAAAATCAAAGTTCTTAAAATTAAATGAAACGAATTCCATCGCGACCAGCTCGTCGCGCTGATTTTGGCCATATATTCATTTCCTCAAAACAGACTCTGTATGTGAAAAATATCACACGACAATAAGATTCTTCTTTGGCAAAAGTCAATGGTCAATTGGCAAATAAATAAGTGCCACATGGCCTAGACATGGGCATCCACGTGGCACTTCACTACTGGTTGGCATGTAAAAAGTATTTGGGGGTCCATGGGATTCTAACCTCTGACCCATGGCCAACTCCAAGTCTTTGGAAAAGTTCAATTACCAACCTGCCAAAAGTCAAATTTATGAAAAAAAACCCACTTTCCTATAGTTTTGGGGTCAAATATCCAAAGGAGGGTGCAAAGGGGCTAGGGATAATCCCCAACACGTGGTTTCATTACAGGAGCGCGTCCAAGGGATAATTCTAGGGGCAACCGAGGGCAGATTAGCCCAGATCCCATGGAAGGCGCCCCAAAACCAGGAGCTAACAGTTAAGGGCGTTGGCGCATAGCACTTGGAGCGTTGGAACTTGGCCATATAGCCTCATGTGACCTGGTAAAGGGGGTGCGCGCCCTGTCTTGGGGGCTGCTCTGCATTTTTGGTTTAAAAATGGGTTTTTAACTATACATAAGTGAATTTGACTGATATTATGCCCAGAAAATGGATATTTTGAGGATTTTAGGCCATTTGAAGGGGGATTTGATCCCAGAAAGAGGCCAGATATTGAGGGAAGTTGGAATTCCTCATCTGAGCCTTGAAAACTATAAGAACCAGGCTTTTTGAAGCTTGGAGGGGGATTTTTTGATGCAGGGTTTTGAAGGAGCAGTTTGTAAATTTTGGTATTTTCTCATGTTTTGAGAGGCGTTTTTCTCATGTTGTTGAGAGGATTTTGATGGTGCATGCATGAATCTGAGAAAGGAGGTCTTGCACAGAAGACATAAATCATGTAATGTAACAACAAAGAGCATTGTAAGAGAAATTTGAGCATTTTAAAGAGCAATAAAGAGGTCCTCCACTTGGAAGCGAGCCCAGAGACGTAGCCAACGATTCGTGAACTCCGTTATCAACCTCTTGTCTCTATTTCTCTTTTTGTTTTGTTGTTCTATTCTCTTCATTTGCAACATGTATATTAATGGCTGATCTCTTTATACATTAATAAGCATCAAGTAAAAGTCACATTTGATATTCTGCAAACAAGATAACAAGTTTATGCATTTCTCATTCTTAACGATCCGATGCAAAAAGTACATTAAACTAACTTGTGATTTATCAGTAATACCTTCATTTGTGGATCAATTTTATGGTATGAGAGCATTTTTTTGTGAAGGTTTGACATGAATTGCAAGCATTGGATTCTCACGAGAGAAAAACTCAAGCGAGGAGAAGGCCAACTTGAGGCTCTTGACACAGAGATTCAAAGGCATCTGCATAAGCAAGAGATGTCTTCGCCACGGAAATTGGGTCCCTTCAAATCTGAAGATGATTTCTTCGAGGCCTTTAAATTGATGCAAGCCATGGTAGAGGAGCTTTACCATGAAAGAGGTTAGCAAAGGAATCTAAAAGTTGAAGAAGGTGAATCTTTGGTAAGAGCAGAAGGAGGAGTTGGAGGTGGTGGACCTTCAGAACCTTCTTCTCCTTCATCCTCATCATCTAATAATGAAGCAAGTGTACATTCCTCCAAGGATAAGAAAAAAACTCATCATTCTTCTTATATGCCATTATTAAAGTTAGATGTAAAGTTTCAATTACCCACTTATGATGGTGAATTAGATGCAGAAAAGATAGATAACTGGGTGAGACAATTAGAGGTCTATTGCAGGATACAAAAGATTGTTGATGATGAAACTAAGATCCAACTAGCAAGTCTCAAATTGGGAGGCACAACTCTCATATGGTGGGAATGTAGAACTAGAGATGATCTTAAGAAAAGTGATAAAACAATCTCTTCCTGGAATGATTTTGTTATTGCATTAAAACAATAGTTTTACCCTTTAGCGTACATGCAACAAGAAATGATGAATTGGAAATGTTTAAGGAAATCAAAAGGTCAAAGTGTACAAGAATATACTCAGATATTTCATAAGAAGGCTTTAAATTTGGGTATTCCATTATATAAACAAGAGATACTCCTAAAATATATTGGTGGTTTACATTCTTATCTTAAGAACACTATTCTTATGCTAAATCCTTCTAACTTTGATGAAGTATGTGTATAAGCCATTCACATTGAATCAAGTAAAGGGAATGTTGGTGATAGTGTTTCTACATATACTTGGCAAAGAAAGGATGCAGGGAAAAGGAAAGAGAATAAGACAGCCGCAACAAGAAAGGAGAAGCCTACTTGCAAGCATTGCAAGAAAGTAGGCCATGATGAAGATCATTGTTGGGTCTTACATTCTGACTTGAAGCCAAATAAGTTTGTCAACCACGAAAGGAAGAATACCACAACTGCGACAATTCAAGTGGATCTTGGATCAGATTTCAGTGATGAGACACAAGTTGTAGCTATGGGAATCCGAGGTATAAATTTTGTTGCAAGTTCTAGCTCTTCTAGTCCAATTGATGTAAATGATGAGTATAAAAGGAATGAACTTTTCCACATAAGGGTTATAACACTTAAATTCAAAGTTGATACTCTTGTAGACAGTGGATCACAAGCCAATTTAATCAGTGAAGATGTTGTGAATAACTTGGGACTTGAAACTAAGTCATATCCTAAACCATATCCATTGGGATGGATATGTGGTGATAACAATTTACAAGTAACCAAGCAATGTAAAATCAAGTTTTCAATCACTTTTAATTATGTTGATGAAGTAGAGCTTGATATAGTGCCACTGGACATATGTGGAATTGTACTGGGAAGCCCATACCTTTATGATAGGAAGGCTATATTCTACAGGGAGGAAAATAAATATTGCTTCAAGAAATATGGGAAGGAGTACATTGTTCATGCTCATCGCATGAAAACTGACAGGTCCTTTGCAGCTACAGGGCAGTTAAAAAGAATGGTAAATGCAAGTAGAAGTTTAAAACTTATGTCTGTAACAAAACATGAAGTTAGTGATTCTAAACATGAGATGATTCCATATGTTTCAAACGGTCATGAAGTGTCACCGAAGGTACAACATAAGGTTCAACTGCATACTTTGATTACTGTTCCTGTTCAAAAGGGGAAGCATGTTTTGTCATTTTCATTTGCATACTCAGTATTGTTGATTAGTTTGTTGTTGTTCAGTGGTGTATGGATGCAAAGTGCGACAAAGAATATAGATGATTGTGCAATAAATTAAATGATTACTTTGATAAACAATGCTATCTCAGTGTTTCATGTTTGTTGTGATTAGTCAGGTGATTGTTATCCCAACAGAGAGGATGGATGATACCGGACAAAGTGGGGAGGCAGTACCCTCACTTCTTACCTGAGTAAAAGCAAACTTTTGGTGGTCCAAAAGCTTCCAAAGTGGGGAGGAATAATCCAGGAGGCTCCCCAAGCTCATAAAATGCTCAAAAATAAAAGTTATCGGAATGTGATGAAACCAATTCCATCACGACCGACTCATCACGCTGATTGCGGCCATATATTCATTTCCTCAAAACAGACTCTGGATGTGAAAAATATCGCACGACAATCAGATTCTTCTATGGCAAAAGTCAATGGTCAACTGAAAAATAAATAAGTGCCACATGGCCCAGACATGCACAACCACGTGGCACTTCACTACTGGTTGGCATGTAAAAAGTATTTGGGGGTCCATGGGATTCGAACCTCTAACACATGGCTAGCTCTAAGTCTTTGGAAAACTTCAATTACCAACCTCCCAAAAGTCAAATTTATGAAAAAAAACCCACTTTCCTATAGTTTTGGGGTCAAATATCCAAAGGAGGGCGTAAGGGGGCTAGGGCTAAGCCCCAACATGTGGTTTCATTATAGGAGCGTGTCCAAGGGATAATTTTGGGCGCACCCAAGGGCAGATTAGCCCAAATCCCATGGAAGGTGCCCCAAAACGAGGAGCTAATAGTTAAGGGGGCTGGCGCATAACACTTGGAGCGTTGACACTTGGCCATATGGCCCCATGTGACCTGGTAAAGGGGGCGCACACCCTGTCTTGTGGGCTACTCTGCATTTTTTGTTTAAAAATGGGTTTTTAACTATACAAAAGTGAATTTGACTGATATTATGCTCAGAAAATGGTTTTTTTGAGGATTTTAGGCCATTTGAAGGGGGATTTGATCCTAGAAAGAGGCCATATCTTGAGGGAAGTTGGGATTCCTCATATGAGCCTTGAAAACTATAAGAACCAGGATTTTTGAAGCTTGGATGGGGACTTTTTGATGCAGGGTTTTGAAGGAGCAGTTTGTAAATTTTGGTCTTTTCTCATGTTGTTGAGAGGCGTTTTTCTCATGTTGTTGAGAGGATTTTGATGGTGCATGAATGAATCTGACCAAGGAGGTCTTGCACAGAAGACATGAATCATGTAATGTAACAACAAAGAGCATTGTAAGAGAACGTTGAGCATTTTAAAGAGCAATAAAGAGGTCCTCCACTTGGAAGCGGGCCGAGAGACGTAGCCAATGATTGGTGAACTCCATTATCAACCTCTTGTCTCTATTTCTCTTTTTGTTTTGTTGTTCTATTCTCTTCATTTGCGACATGTATATTAATGGCTAATCTCTTTATACATTAATAAGCATCAAGTAAAAGTCACATTTGATATTCCGCAAACAAGATAACAAGTTTATGTATTTCATATTCTTAATGATCCGATGCAAAAAGTACATTAAACTAACTTGTGATTTATGAGTAATACCTTCATTTTTGGATCATTTATTTATTTATTGGATAAGTTGTAAATTAATCTCATTGCCTTGCATTTTTTGTTTTTATTGGCCAATGTGTTGATCAATATGTCGATGGTTCTTGGAAGTATCTAGGGCATTGATGTGGAGACCCAACTTGTTATAAGACCTCCGAATGTATAATAGAACCATTCTCTCTATAATCATGGTTGATATTCCTTTATTTCATTTCAATAATTTATATTATTAAGTTATTATTATTATTTCATTTCATTTCAATAATTTATATTATAAATTGTTAAAATTGTTGCTATTGTATCGGTAAATTTTATTTTCATATTGTCATTGTATAATTAAAATTATAAGTGCAGTCTAACTTACTTCTTGTTTTGTGAATTAAATTTATGAACTAAATAAACATGCACATATTGTGGATCAAGGTTGAAATATATAGTAGTTAATATGTAATGAAATTATAATAAATTTTTATGTGACATTATAAATAATATTAAATATTTGATATTTAATTTTTAATATTGATATTGATATTGATATTGATATTAAAATGATAATCATTTGAAAAAATAATAAATTAGTTTTACTTACTATAGATAGAATAAGAGAGATTAAATGGAAAAAATCATATCCTATTTTGTTTCTAAATTGAAAACATAAAAATAAAGAGATGTTAAATAAAACAAATAATGGGTTGATCAATATGTAGTGAAATTACACTTACCATAAGTTACAAATTGACTTCATTGCCTTGTGTTTTATTTATAACTGCATTGCCTTCTATTTTATATTTTTATTGGCCAGTCAATATGTAGTGAAATTACACTAACAATAAGTTATAAATTAACTTCATTACCTTGTATTTATTTATTTATTTTCCACTCCATTAATCAATATGTGGATGATTCTTGGAAGCATCTAAGAAATTGATGTGGAGACCCAACTTCTTAAAAGACCTCCAAATGTACAAGAACACCCTTCTCTCTATAATCCTTATGGATATTCCTTTATTTAATTTCAATAATTTATATTATTAAATTGTTACTATTCCTTCATTTCATTTCAATAATTTATATGATAAACTGTTAAAATTGTTGCTATTGTATCGGTAAATTTTATTTTCATATTGTCGTTGTATAAATAAAATTATAAGTGCATTCTAACTTACTTCTTGTTTTGTGAATTAAATTTATGAACTAAATAAACATGCACATATTGTGGATCAAGGTTGAAATATATAGTAGTCAAATAGTAGTGAAATTACACTAAATTTTAATGTGATATTATAAATAATATTAAATATTTGATATTTAAATTTCAATATTAATATTAAAACTATAACCATTTCAAAAAAAAAAGTAATAAACTAGTTTTACTTACTATAAATAGAAGAAGAGAGATTAAATGGAAAAATTAGTATCCCATTTTGTTTCTAATTTGAAAAAATAAAAATAAAGATATACTAAATAAAACAAACAACTTTGACTTAAAGTCATTACTTTGTATTTTATTTATGTATTTATTCACCATTGTATTAATACAAAGGGACACTAAACAAAACAAACAAACAATAGGTTATAAATTAACTTCATTGCTTGTATTTTATTTATTTATTGGGAGGTGGATTGATCAATATGTAGTGAAATTAACACTAACAATAAATTATAAATTAACTTCATTGCCTTGTATTTTATTTATAATTTTATTGCTTTATATTTTATTTATTTATTGGCCAATATGAAACTACACTAATAATAAGTTATAAATTAACTTCTTTACCTTGATATTTTTTTATTTTATTTCAATAATTTATATTATTAAATTGTTATTATTCCTGTATACTAACTTTCTAACTTTCTTAGTGTTTTGTGAATTAAATTTATTAACTAAATAAATATAAACACATTCCAAATACAAATTGAAATATAAAATTGATAATATATAAACTTTTTGTTCATAAAATCATTATATAAATAAAAATTAACAATGTGGTCTTACTTAACATATAGTATATATACTATATGTGAGCTAGCTCACATATACTAAATTCTTATTTTATAAATTAAATAAACATAAACACATTGCGGATAAAGATTGAAATTTGATATCCAAATTTATGCTAATTGGTTTTAAACATTATAAATAATATATATATATATATTTTAATATACAAATTTTAATATTAATAGAAAATTATAATAATAATTTTAAAAATAAAAAATTAATTTTAAGTAATATTAATAGAAAACTATAATAATAATTTTAAAAATAAAAAATAAAAAAACTAATTTTAAAAAATAAAAAATCAAAAAACTAATTTTAAGGACCAAGTATTTTACATAAAAAAGAAAAAAATCTAAATGGAAAAATGCATATTGCATTTTGTTAATAAATAAAATAATAAAAAATATGAATTCATTTTTTTTTAAAGAGAATAATTTAAATGGAAAAATGCGTATCCCATTTTGTTAATAAATTAGGATTTTTTCTAAACTTTCTACTTTTTGGGATTTTTTACATGAATTGGCTGGAATCCGACAACGTAAATTTGGACAAATTTTTTATTTTTTGTTGTTTAAATTGCCTTTTTAATGCATAAATGTATTCAACGTGAAAAACCCCTTGGACACTAGGATTATACAAACTTAACCACTAAAATCTACACATCTAACCATTCATTACCAAATTTTGGGTAAAATCAAATGAAAAAAATTGTAAAAAATACCTAAAAAAAAAAAGGAATATTTAAACTATTACATAAATAAAATCCAAAACAATACTCAATCATTTTTTTAAAAAACTTAAAAAAACCCAAATCCATGTTTTTTTTAAGAAACTTTGAGAAACCAAAATCCAATGTCTCACTTTTCACACAAAAAAATTAGAGCGGTCAATGCCTCCTCCTCCAACTCACCTTTCCCACCAGAAATATAGCTCTTGCCTCCCAACCTCCAAGCCTTTCGTCAAACTCACCTTTTATAAAATAACTAGAAGTGGTATTTTCTTCTTGAATCTAAGATTTATTCCAATGTGTTGTTGAATTATTCAACTGTTTGAATTTATATACAATTAAAATAAAATAGATCAAATCATAATTAAAAAATATAGGAAATTATTTTATATTTAAATAATATTTTTATTTTAATTTCAAATAAATTTGTATTAAAAACACTAATTGAGAAAGTATAAATATGTTTTTTTTGTTTGATAAATATATAGGTGAATCTTATCAGTTTTGTTAAATTATTCAAGTGTTTGAACTCATATACAATTAAAATAAAATAGATCAAATCATAATTAAAAAATATAAAAAAATATTATATATTTAAATAATATTTTTATTTTAATTTTGAATAATTTTTTATTAGAAATATTAATTGAAAAGTGTTTGAACTCATATACAATTAAAATAAAATAAATCAAATCTTAATTAAAAAATATAAAAAAAATATTATATATTTAAATAATACTTTTATTTTAATTTTGAATAATTTTTTATTACAAACATTAATTGAAAATGTATAGATATATATTTCTTTTTGTTCGGTAAACCTATAGATTATCACCTAGGAATCCTAGGGTTGTCCAAAAGACTTTTTTTTGTTTGGTAAATATATAGGTGAATCTTATCAGTTTTGTTAAATTATTCAAGTGTTTGAACTCATATACAATTAAAATAAAATAAAATAGATCAAATCATAATTANTAAAAAAATATTATATATTTAAATAATACTTTTATTTTAATTTTGAATAATTTTTTATTACGAACATTAATTGAAAATGTATAGATATATATTTTTTTGTTTGGTAAACCAATAGATTATCACCTAGGAAACCTAGGGTTGTCCAAAAGACTGTCTCTATAGCTGCCTATAGTTCATGCTAAAGAGTTTCAAACCTGAATGGATCCGCTATAGTGGAAAACTAAACTAAACAAAACTTGAGCGTTTAGACCTAGCTCTATGGATTAGGGCATATATATATCTTAGATATATTATTCGGGCTCATTGCGTGTAGGCAACCTACGTTAGTTAGATATGTGTACGCATGTTCTTGTATACGGTAGTTCAAACCTTCTCAGATTGAATTTTACTGCCATTCTTGGCTTAAAGCTCGCCCCATTAACCTGCCCACGATAGTTGTGCCCACGATAGTTGTGGGCATAGTTTGTTTTTCATGTTTTATTTTATGAACAACCAGAAAATGATTGATAGACAAGATTTGAAATGGAAGATGAATTAAATTGGAGCTTTTAGGTGTACATGTAAGCTTTTTAAAGAAATGATGGTGTAGTATTCCACTCCATTGTATTGCATTCTATTAAAGGTGTAGAGTGCAATACAATGGAGTGGAGTATACTGATTTTGTATGTATGTGATTGATTATTATAATTTTCTCTTGAAAAATAAGAATAATGATTATCATTGCTTAATGGTTTTCATGTAAATCACTAGGTTAGATTGTGTGATTTTTTTAATCTGTTTATTACTTATTTATGCTCTAATTGCCTAACAAATGGTATCAGATCTTTAAGTGAGAAAACCATTACATGAGTGAGGGAGATCTGCATGGACGATTTCTTTAAAAGATGACATATCTATTGAGTGAACGATTTATGTGAAAGAGTATAGATCATATGTGAGTATACATATTACATGTAATATGTAGTAACTACATATTACATGTAATATGTAGTTTACATGCAATATGTAGTAACTACATATTGCATGTAAACTACATATTACATGTTAAGATTTTTGTGAAAGAGGGAAAGATGTGATGATTAGCAATTTATGTGAAAGAGGACAACTTCATGTGCAAGGGCGATATTTTTTTTCTGGAGTAGGCTAACTAGGGAGCAATCTTTCCTCCGGAATTTTGTTCATTTTTCAGTAAAAAAACTGGTCTAAATCTGATCAGAATTTTTGGGTAATCTGAGTTTTGCATGGATCAAAGTTCTATGCATTTCAAAACCTTACTTTTAGGGATTTTTCCCCATTTTAAGCCAACCTAGATGCTCACAAAATCGATCAAAGTTATGACTTGACTAGAAATTTAAAAGGAGGCAGCTAAAAAGCCTACCAAAAAAATAACTCAAAAGAAAAGATTACTCCCTAATTATCCCACTCCTTTTTCCCTATCACACATATGATAAGCATGTTCAACGGGAGCGATAATCAGTCCCAGATTTTGGATTTAATCGCCTCTTGAAACTTACTAGAGACGCGATACCCAAGTTTCATCGCTCCCAATAGGGTGGATCACGGCATGATAGCAGCTATAACAAGTTATCATCGTTGATCACGTTTTTTTGAAAGGTGTGATGCCCGTGGAAAGTTGACGTATGAAAGTCGACTTTGTATGCATGGAGCCATAGGTATATAAAAACTTATTTTTTGAATTCTTTATAAGAAGATAACATTATAAGAGGATCATCTTTATAAAGGATCGACTTTTGTGAGATTCACCTTGGTAAACTTTATTAAAAAGGATCTTTTTATATATAAGTGGATATCTTTATATGAAAAGGTGGATGTATTTTTTAAAAGGTTTGTGTGGTTAAATCTTTTAAATTAATATTTTTATTTTTGAGTTTTACTTTTAAGTTTGGTTTCTTCATATAAAGGTTTAGTATTATAACTTTGGTTTGGGGGTTTTGGCTAAAGTGTAGAGTTTTAAGTTTGAGGTGGAGAAATTCAGCCGTAAGAATAATTTTGAGCTATGAAAGCTCAAGATGCACGATCTGTTTGTGAAACAAGAACTGCAAAAGGTATTGGCTAGAAAGACAAAGAAACCGACAAGCATGAGAAATGATGACTGGGAAGATCTGGATGCAAGAGCCCTCAATACCATTCATTTGTGTCTGGGAGATGAAGTGTTGTTTAATATCACTGGAGACGAGACAATAGAAGGTTTATGGAACAAACTGGAGATGAGACAAGACAATAGAAGGTTTATGGAACAAACTAGAGAGTATAAATATGACAAAGTACTTAACTAACATAATCCTCTTGAAGAGGCATTATATAACTTACAGATGAAATAATGTAAACAAATTATTTATCATTTGAATGTTTTCAATACATTGATTTGTCAATTATCTAGTATGGAAGTAAAGTACAAAGATGAGGACAAGGAAGTTACACTAGTCTTGGCATCATTTGGTCACATCTATGTGGTTCAGCTCAATAGATTCCATTGAATATGACAATGTTGTGGGAGCTCTGTTGTTTGAGGAAATGAGGAGAAGATCAAGTAGATCCAGTAAAGAAACCTCAACCCCAGAAGCAATGTTGGTGAGAGGTCGATCTACCGAAAGAGGGAAAAATCAAAGAGGTACATCAAGGTCTAAGTCAACACAAGAAAGGATTGTTGGAAAAGACATAATGTATCCAAAGAGGACTCCATAAAAAAAGCAAAGGAAGATAATTTAGTTCAACCAAGTTCACGTTCCGGTTCAATTATGGTTGATGAGGTATTGTCTACTTGTAATTTTGGTGCATCCAGCCACATGTGTCTTCATAGAAATTGGTTCTCAACTTACCAATCTATTGATGATGGTGCTGTTTTTATGGGAATTGTTTTTTATTGTAAAATTGTTGGGATTGGTAGCATCCGGATAAAAATGCATGATGGTACTATAACATTAATGGACGTGAGGAATGTACTCGAACTTAGAAATAACTTTATATCTTTGGGAGTTCTAGATTCTACTCGTTACATGTGTACAACTCAAGGTGGAGTACTAAAGGTGTCCAAAGGCATATTAGTAGTCATGAAGGCAAAGAGGATCGAGAACCTTTATCAGCTTGAAGGAACCACAAAAGTAAATCAAGTAGTGGTAGAATATGAAGGTGCAAGTGACTATGTTCGTTTATGGCATCAACGTTTGGGTCATATGAGTGAAAAAAGGCTTAAGATTTTGGTGATCGTAATTCAATTCCAAGTTTAAAGTTTCTGAATTTGAATTTTTGCAAGTATTCTGTTTTTGGAAAATAGTGTAGACAAAAGTTTAAAACATGAAGACATATAAGCAAAGGTATCATTGATTACATTCATTCAAATGCTTGGGGACCATCCCCTAAGGTTTCTTTCATAGGATCGTCATATTTTATGACATTTATAGATGATTACTCCATAAAGGTTTGGGTCTATTTACTTAAAAGAAAAGCTAATGTATTTAATATTTTTAAGAAATTCAAAGTTTTGGTTGAAAAGAACATTGACAGGTCAATCAAGTGTTTAAGATCATACAAGGGATGCAAGTTCACATATGTGGAATTTGAGAAGTATGCAAGGATGCTAGGATCAAAAGACATAAGACCAAGGTTTATACCCCTCAACATAATGGTTTTGTTGAACGCGTGAATAAGAATCTTCTAGAGAGAGAAAGGAGCATGATCGCAAGAATTGTGGGTAGAAGTAGTTCTTACAACATGCTATATGATAAATTGGTCACCATCAATTGCAATAAACTGTAATATTCTAGAAGAGGTATGGACATGTCATTTATGTTATTATTGAAATATGAGAATATTTGGTTGTGATGTTTATGCTCTTATTTCTAAATATCATCGTTCTAAGTTAGATCATATATCAAAGAGATATGTCTTTGTTGGTTACAGTGATGGAGTTAAGGGGTACATATTGTGGGATCCTACTTCCCACAAACTCATCATAAACAGAGATGTAGTATTTGATGAATCCTCACTCTTAAAATCAGAACTGGTAGATGTTGAAGTGGGACAAGAACATGTA
>SNQJ01S0018181.1:4129-24032 GCA_010110895.2 Picea sitchensis | reverse complement strand
TCCTGAAATGATAGTGTGGGGATGAATTAAGGACCTTTTGGTGGTTCGGTTCCCAGGATACCCTTCCTCTTGCTAAATGCATGAATGGGATTCTTTCGGAGGATCTAAGGCCTGTTACGACCGTTAAATTGAATGAAGGAGCGCAGGCGTTAATGCCTCGACCCCTTTTTACCTTCGTAAGTAGCAAAGAAATTGGGACCGTCGATTTCAAGACCCATGGGGATAGCTGGACCATCCAGCTGTAGAATACATGTGGCGGCCGATAAGCGTTCTGGATTTTCGAAACCCAGGGTACCTAAGCGCAAGTTTCCTTGTACTCGCCAGTCTCGAAATCCCGATGGGTGTAATCCCAAAAGGACGATACGCAAACATGTTATGATATTTCAGCATTTAGGAAATCGAAATACTCAAGGGTGTATTCCCTTGTACTCACCAGTCCCGAAATCCCGATGGGTGTAATCCTGAAAGAATGATACACAGACATGTTACGATATTTCGACATTTCGGAAATCGGAATACTCAAGGGTGTATTCCCTTGTACTCGCCAGTCCTGAAATCCCGATGGGTGTAATCCCGAAAGGCCGATATGCGAACATGTTACGATATTTCGGAATTTTAGAAATCAGAATACTCAAGGGTGTATTCCCTTGTACTCTCCAGTCCCAAAATCTCGATGGGTGTAATCTCGAAAGGACGATACACAGACATGTTATGATATTTTGTCATTTCGGAAATCAGAATACTCAAGGGTGTATTCCCTTGTGCTCGCCAGTCCTGAAATCCCGATTGATGTAACCCCGGAAGGACGATACACAGACATGTTACGATATTTCGGCATTTCGGGAATCCGAATACTCAAGGGTGTATTCCCTTTTACTTGCCAGTCTCAAAATCCTGATGGGTGTAGTCCCGAAAAGGTTTAGCATGGGTAAGCCTTGGTGTTTTGGTGTTTTGGCAATCGGGAAAACCAAGGGTCAGTCTTCTCGTACTCATAAGTCTCGAAACCTCGACTTGCAAAATTCCAAAATAGTATAGTGTATTTTCATAGTTTGGTGCTTTGGAGTTTCGGCTCCTGGGAGACCCAGGTGCGAGACCTCATGATTCTCACATATCATGAAAACCCGATGGACGAAACCCCGAAATGATAGTAGCGTGGATGAGATACGGTGGTTCGGTGTTTCGACCTCTGGGATACCTAAGGGTAAGATCCTCTTTTCATCGCATATCACGAGATCCTGAAGTATGAAACCCCGAAATGAGTATAGCATGACTAGAAATTAATGTTATGGTGTTTTGGCACCTAGGATATCTAGAGGCTAGTCTCTTGTCCTCACGACTCCCTAAATCCCGACTTGCGACATCCCGAAATGATAGAGCATGGACAGGTTATGATGCTTAGGAGTTTTGGCTTCCAGGAGACCCAGATGAGAAATCCTCATGTCCTTGCATATCGTGAAATCCCCATAGGCGAAGTCCCAAAATGGACTAGCACACTTGGTTTTGGTGTTTCGGCGTTTCGGTACCCGGGATCTCCAAGGTTTAGTTTTCCTCGTGTTTGCTAGACACGAAATTCCGATGGATGAAACCCTGAAATGAACAAGGGAATACAAGCATCACGATTTTTACAAATCGTGAAAGCCGGGAGCACCTCTTTGGTAAGACATGTGGTCATAGCCGCCGATCATATGGGCACGGATAAGGGATGGCAGGGTCTGTATCAGGTCCCGTAGGAATTCGGGAAATTCTATTCATCGGAGAAAAGATGAAAAAGGCCGAAAATTTTGATTTCCATAGTGGGTGTGTTACAACACTGACGCAAAAACACTTGCAGAGAAAGTTGCATTGCAGTTTGCAGAGAAATTTGCATTGTCGTTTGGAAAGAAAAACTAGTCTCTTGTCATGGTGAGCATTCAAGGTTGTCGTGGTGAGAATTCCCTACTCTAGTTATCGATTTACCTTTCTTAAAGGGAAGCCTGGCCTGGTCTATGCCTGGTTTTCTCTTTACCTATGGGGGGACTCCCAGCTCCCGCTACTCCATAGAATATGAAGGGACTCCCAGCTCCCTCTATTCCATAGAACCTGAGCTTGGAGGAAGTATTCTAGGGGCCTTTCCTGTAGCCAAGCAAGGATGGACGTCTCTACTCATGACCTCCTGTGTCGGTTTAGACACTTATCCTCGAATAATGAACACCAATAGAAATAGCGCACTTCATCGTGTGCACAAAGCAACAGGCAGGCTAGGCCATGTTATGGACGGGTTGGTGCGAAATTACTTAAAAAATATTGGGTCCACAACTCAGTATTTCGTTATTCAACTATCAAAAACATACATTGTTGCGTGGCTTTATTCTCCTTGTATTTGAATTGAGGTGCATGGAGTAGGTCATGGGAGGTGGATATAGAAAATTGTTGGTCTAAAGTTTGTAATCATTCTCAAAGGATAATGGTTGGGTCATATCTCACTGACTAGTTTCATTTTCAATCCACTGCGCATGTCAAGTTATTACCTGAGTGCTTCTCTCCCTTTCTATCTCTACATGCTCGACTTACCTTCTTGTGTAATTTCATGGTCTTGGGTTCAATCTTGGACAGGATAACTAGAACAAATAAATCATCGACAGATTCGAGCTCGTGTTGGTTGGCTCTAAAATGAAGATCGACATGAGATCTAGTTGTTCTAATGCTTCGCGCATCACAACCTCAACTCTAAATTCAATATTATAGATTTCAGATAGAAAAATTATAATGGTACCAAAAAAATTGAAGCAGTGCGGTTTTGAATGAGTATCTTTGTATCACATGTAGGTATGTAATTTATCCATCATTCCAGGGTTGTGCTCCATCAATGAGATGGATCCTCCATAGATTTATTATGATAAGAGTTACACCGCGTTGTCGTTTACAAGAGGCCATTCAACTAACAACATCTCCTAATCTCATCTGTAATGGCGAAAGAGGCCAAGATTGACTCTTAGATTGTTAATGAATGAAAGAATTACTATTATGGAGTGATTGGGAAGAACATTGGCTTAGATGGGCTAAACAATCCAGAGAAGGTGGGGCAAGACACCATCATCGCGCTCAAGACAGTTGTATGGTTCTAGATGCAGAATAGAAACTGCCACTCTGACAGCCGTGTGGTTCTGTATTCAGAATAACAACTGCCACTTTGCCTTAAGCTCTGGGCAGGGCTTCGGTGCCACAATCAAAGTCATCAACAATAGTGAAAACAACTGTGGAAACAATGGCCAAGTGAGGAGAAAATACTGTAGCTACAAGAGAGAGGTTGGAAGCATAATTGTTCTGGCAGGTAATGCTCAAACTCTATTTTTTTTCAATTTTCATCATCTTCCGTGATCAATGGATCATTGTTGTTATAGCCCATCCCTTTGGGATGAATGTAATCAGCTAGGTGAAAAGCTATAAGGGGTGTCCAGGTGGTGAAGAGATGGAAAGGTTGTGAGCCAAGTGCAAGCCATGCGGTGAAAATATGGCAAGGTGACAGTGGTAAGGAAGATAAGTTGTCAAAGCAGTGTTCAGAGCTGGAAAAACAACCATTGAGAAATTATTTTTTTTAATTTATTTTTTAATGCTAACAATTCCAAAAAAATATTCTCATACACCAGGGCAATAAAGTCACATCAGTGAGCTCTCAACGAATAAAAAATTAGATTTATAATTTTTAATAAATACTAAAATAAATTTATTTAAAAAAAATAAAGATAATAAAATTTTCTAATGGAAATTTTCTTTAAACTTAGGTGATCTTACAAATTAAGATCCAAAACGTACCAACTATTATAACAAATTGCAACAAATTGCACCAGTTAATAGGCGGTCAATGATAGTTGACCACTAAGAGAAAGCTATAGTCCCTAGCCAAGGTAGGTACTAATAAGAGAAGAGCATATATCTTGTTTATATAAGGCTAATTTAAATATTTCTGGACAATAATGTATGGAGATTTGGAGAATGTATTAAATGAAATAAGAAAGGAGAATATATCATGGGTGTATAAGGCTAAAGTTTTGATGCAATTCTGTATATGTGATTGTTTGTTGGAAGATAACACTTTTATTTTTGGGTCTAGATCGACAACGAATTGAAAACCTAGGTATGAAGTTTATTATTAAATTATATTAAAATTAATATAGTTATGTTAATCCTATTAAGGGATTTTAAAAAACCCTAGAAACTTAATAAATTCCAAAGTTAAGCTAATCTGAACTTATTTTAGATTGTAAAAAAATCTCCCTCTACCTTCCCACATGCTCTATAACACATCTCGCTTCTCTAAATACATTGACAAATAAGTTTCAAATGTTGTGATCAATGACAAAGGTATGCATTGTTAGTTTGGGTTTAGTCTAGTGGTAAGGGCCAGGGATAGCCTATGTGAACAACTTAGACCTAATTAGGTGAACCTTCTACATGGTCTCTAAGATGCGAGGCCATTATTAAGTTTTAGAGAATAGATTTTCACTTCTTCAGAGATGAATTTATTTTACATTATAGGAAGACATAGCTTAAATGTTGATTTTTTGGGTTTGTTTCCAATGAGTTTTGTTCAAAATTCAGTCCCAAATTTAGAAAATTGTATATTTAAGTGGTTGAGATTACACATTATCACATCCTAGGTATTTTAGAAGTCACTCAATCTATTTATGCATTTAAAAATACTATTTAAACAATATAAAATGTGATTGAACCAATAATTACATTTCCCGATTCTCGTGATAATTGCTAGAATAAATTTTGACTCCTTCAAAGATGCATGTAGACAAACAACTCACAACATTTATAAATTTAGAGTTAATGGACTATATAGGAGTTACCCTTTACTATAAATATTCATTTCCAATGCAATCTCTGGTCCAACACCACATGCCCATGCCCATTGCACTAATACCCTAATACCGCAATGGAGAAGGCCACCTATTGGATTACTGAGAGGGGGTTGAATCAGTAATAGATATTTCTAATCCTTTTTAACCATATATAAATGTTGTTTATATTTATGATTAATTTATCATTATCATTCAACAATTTAATAATAAATGAACCATGAACAATGAGCAATAATAGACATACATAGTACACCAGTTTTTTTACGTGGAAACCCAATACAAAAGAAAACCACATAATGCTTTTTATTATATGTATTTAAGAATTACATTCATTGGAATCACCAAATTCCTTTTTTTTCCAACTGTAACTAGAAGGAGGCTCCAACCCCCTATATTTTTAGTCCCCAATTTTCTGGCTACAACAAGAAGGAGGCTACAACCCCCTATGTTCTCCGACTACAACCGGAAGGTGGCTACAACCACCTATCCTTGCCCCATATAACTGACCTGAAATATAAGTGTCAAATAAATGATGAAACCACTACCACATTGTCACTATGAGATATACCATTGTAAACCCATACCAATCTGTGCCAACAACTTGTAACCAACCTGTACCAATAACCTGAAATCAACTTGTACTGGTATTCTTCCTGTACCAACAAATACCAATAGGTACACAACCTTTATATGTTGTAGTCCATGTATGTACGCAACCTTTCTATACTACAACATGTGAATACCTTCAAAAATATAGGGTTTTCACCTTTCTGAAACTCACACACTTTGCTTATTCTGTCATATCAAGATGTAACATGTCACTATGTCCAATTTGTAGTTGTTCCCTATGAATAAATCATCATACATATCCCTTAACCAAGTGCATCTATGTATCTCTAGTCATGTTCCATACATATGTATACAATCATGATCAAGTATAATAACCCTCACATGGACAAGACATCAAATCCTCACTTATGCAGCCTAAAACTACACCAAAATGTAACAAAGATGAATACCAAACATACCATTTTTGTATTTCTATAGATCTAGTTTATATAATAATTTTGATACAGACAACAATCTCTCTAGGGGAAATCCTCAAAGTCCCATAACCATATCTCATTTAGACAACAATATCCAACTACACATAAGAATGTGACATACATTTTGAACCTATAGATAGATATATTGTACCTGATCACTATAGAACTTCATAAGAACTTTCTTTCAGACTCTAAGAACCTAAAAATCATAATAACTCAATATTTCATGGATTTTCCCAACTGTACATGCCCTCCTTAACTATCAGCCCATGTATGTACGCTACCTCTTCCACTGCAACCCATGTTCACCTAAAAAACTAGGTTTTTTTCATTCTTTCTGCAACTCTGAAACTTTTGTCATCAACCCTTTTTTCTACCACAGACTTGCGTAACTTCAAATGTATCAATGAGTACCTGCAATAAACCTTACAAAATAATATATATTCAATGTTCTCATTAGGTTCTAATAGGAGACCCTTTCTCTCTTATTTATACTCTCCAAGTAGCTTCTTCTAGGAGTTACCTTCTAACTAACTTAACCCAATTTCCTTCTTTTAGGGATAACCCACTTCTAACCACTTGTACACTTATAACCACTTTATCCCGAAATAGTGAACTCACCACTTCTAGTTGCAAATAATTTATTATTAATTATTTTCTTTTTGCAACAACTTAAATCATGTTTAACTCCTAGTTACAGCCAATTTGACTAGTAAAATTCTTCTAGGAACTTCTAGAATAAATTGACTTCTTTGAGTTTCTAGGGGCTTCTAGATAACTTGTGAGGGTTCTCCAACTTCTTAAGGCCATAAATATCTAACTGTGAGGATTTATGTGGTGTTCTACATATCACTAGAAATTACATGACATGTATTGTCCATCTAGAATAGTCTTGGTTGCAAATACATTGATCTTCATACCTTTATACTTCAAAAAATATTGAGTCCCTTAACCATACTATTGGGGATACCATAATTTGATACCGAACTTGCTTCAAGGGTTGACATCAATGACAACCAACCCAATTAATCAACAATCTCTCCCTTTGGCATTGATGTCAACACTCTAATGCAGCATTGAAGTCATATCGCTCATTCTCCCTTTGTGACCATCGCTCCCCCTGGAATCATGCATGTGTTCTCTCTCTCCAAGACTCTAACTCTCTATTCGTGCATCTGAGAAAACTCTCCTCCTTTGACATCAATGGAAAAGGAAAATTTATGTCGGGGTTTCTCTCCCTAATTGAATTGTCCTTGGGGCTTCTCCACCTCACTGAAATCTTACTGAAACTTCTCCCCCAAAATGAATTGTCCTCTTTATGGTGCTTTCTCATGTAAATCTAAGACATATAATAATAGCAGTCAAAATTCATTGTGCGACAGAAGATATGCCAAGTTTCTGACGAAGATACTCAAAGGCTTCCCTTGGAAGTGATTTTGTAAAGATGTCTACAATATGTTCTTTGGTGCCAACATACTCAACTCAAATGTTCTTCTTTGCAACCTGTTGTCGTAGAAAATAATACTTGATTGGAGGGTGCTTCGTCTTGGAGTGCATCACTGTATTCTTTGAGATACTGATGGCACTTTTATTATCAAAATATATCGGAATGGGTTCATCATACTCAACCTATATATCTATCAAAGTTTGTTCCATCCATAGAACCTATGTACACCATTTTGTTGCTGCAATATACTATGCTTCGGTTGTAGACAATGATACCGATGATTGTTTCTTTCTTAGACAAGATACCAAAACCTCACCTAAGTAGAATGATGCTCCACTTGTACTTATTTGATCATCAATGAAACCTACCAAATATGCATCTCTGTAGGAAATAAATGATAGATCATTTCCTTTTGGATACCATAATCCAAACACTTTTGTACCCTTGAGATATATGAATATCCTCTTTACTTCTAGAACACGTGATTCCTTTTTTTTGTGCTTGAAATCGTGCCACTTGTTCAACTGCCTACATTACATCTGGTCTGGATGCTTTCACATAAAGCAAGTTGTCAATCATTGACCTTTATTGCCTCTAATCTATAGAATTTGAATCATCGTCTTTAGTTAACTTATAACTAGTCCGCGTAGGAGTATTGACTGGTTTGCAATCTTCCATTCTAAGCCTCTTTAGCATTTCTCTGATATACTTGGTTTGAGAAATAAAAATTCCTTGGTTGCTTTGACATATCTAAAGACCCAAAAAGAATGAAAATTCTCTAAGTAATGGAACTTCAAATTCATTCTACATATCCTTTGCAAATTTATGGCTCATCCTGTCATCATCACTTCCAAAAATAATATCATCAACATAAACTTCAATTAACAAAATACTATCTTGATTTACCTCTATGTAGATCTTGTTGTCTGCATTTCCTTTCCTAAACCCTTGCTTCTCTAAATATCTGTCCAGTCTGGAATACCATGCTTTGAGGGCTTGTCTGAGACCATACAAGGCCTTATTCAACCTGCAAACATAATTTTCATTTTCTGACAATTGAAATCCTTCTAGTTTCTCAATGTAGATGTTTTCTTCTAGATCCCCATCCATGAAGGATGATTTCACATCCATATGATACACTTTAATATTATTGGAGCATTCATAAGAAAGCATCAATTGTATTGCTTCCATTCCAGAAACTGGGTCAAACGTCTCTTCAAATTCAATACCTTCAACCTGAGTGTATCCTTTACATACCAATCTAGCTTTGTTCCTGGTAACCTGTCCATCTTCATTCAATTTTTTTTCTGAAGACCCACATTGTGTTGATCACATTCATGTACCTTGGTCTTCGAACCAATTTCCAAGTGTCCTTCTTGTCTATAAAATCCAACTCTTCATCAATGGATTTTATCCATAATTCATCCTTGTTGACTTCTTCAAAGCTGCTTGGTTCAATCGAGGATAAGAGTGTTAGGTGCAGTTGTTATGGTGAACAAATTGTTCTTCTATTCTCAACTCTTGTATATTTGTTCTCGATAATATGATCTGATGGATAATATTTTGTATTTTTTTTCTAGGTTTCTTTGGAGGTACTTGAATATCTTGTTGTTCTTTCTCTTCTGCTTCTAACTGGTCTTCTTCATCTTCCCCTTCTGCTACTTATTCATCCTTTGCTTCTTCTTTGTGAACCTATTCCATTGATCTGGATTATTTTCGGAACGAAATGAAAGTAGAGATATTACAATCAAATACACATAAAAATTGCTAGAAACACAGAAATACAGTACGACATAATTTTTATTAATGAAATAAATGTACAGAAAGTGTAAAAATATAGAGTGCAAGACTCGCTAGAATGGTGGAAGATTTATCTCTGAGAAGAGATGTGATGGCTACGCTCATTCGTAAGAAGATGATTACAATGAGACTTTGAAGGCATTTTTATGATAAACATGAATGACAAAACCCTAGAAATCCAAAAACCTAACCCTAGGAGATGAAACGCCAAAAGTTATGTGGGATTAGATGGGTAGGTTTGTACCTCAACTTCTCGGGGTTGTAACATTTGCATACGATCTCCATTTTAGGCGCGCTATAGCCCATTGGAAATGTATTTTCGAGAAATACACATTATGTCGTCAAATTGTGACTCTGTATACGGTTTGACTGTGGCAAGAAAAAAAAACACTATTTAGAGCCCTAAAAAGGTCCTAGAAGTACAAAAATATGTACTAACATGAATAATTGCAAAATAAGCTAGTTGGAATAAGTGGGAAGCCACCAATTTCCACCTCGATGATGTGTAGGGATTCAGGACAGTCCCGTAAGTGCAGAACCCACAATTACAAAGAAATGCCCATATTACAGAGAAACGTTTTGAACTAAAAACTATTAAGATGAACTAGTTGGAATTTGGAATAGGTGGGTGGCCACCAATATCCACCTGGATCAATCCTCCCTCCTTAGGAAGAAATGGTCTCCATTGTGTTGAGTTCTTGGGGAAGAGGGGAAAGCATTTTCTGAATATGAATCTTGGTGAGTTGCGTGCCTTGTTGGAGAAGTTGCATTGTTTGGTATGTGGAAGGTTGTCACGAACCTATTACTAGAAGGGTTGAATTTGTTCCACCAACCTGTTGTCTCTAGGCTTGACAGGTTATTGTGTAAGAACAATTGTAGGTGAAGAAACAATATATTATTTCTCTTCTGCAATCTGATTCTTCTAGATAGAAGGTGTTGAGGCTGCAATGGTTATATTGGCCTTATGTTCATACCTTCAACAGATTGTCAAGAGGATGAATTTTTTAGTATGGGAGATTACCTTGAGGCACTGTTTTGATGGGAAAATAGTCAAAACTACCTCTGGTATCCTGTAGAGATGACCCCCCGTAGTAATAATGGCATTACAAGGTCGAGACTCATAAAAAGCATGAAGTTTCAACATATATGGTTAGCCCAAAACAACATCACAGACATCAATAGGGGAAACATCACACACTACATCATCCCTGAAGGGTTGGATGCCATAGAACATGCGACACTATTGGATGACATGGAGATCTCGTCCCTGGTGAAGCCACCTGATGTTGTATGGTTGAGAGTGTGGTGTTGTCGATAACCCCAACTATTTGATGACTCCAACTAAGATGAGGTTCTTCTAGATACCACTATCAACAATGAAATGCAATGGGCTCCCCTTCACCCACATCTATGAATTGAAGAGGCGCTCCCCCTCTTCAGGATCTATTGGTTCTTCTGTTTGAATTATTGCGGTCACAATAGTAGTAGTAGGGTCTGCATCAATGATCTATCTATTTTCAATATTTTCTGGATCATATTCTGAATCAAGTTTCACCTCCTTATCTTTGATCTCGACCACCAATGACTATTTCAAGCGAAATTCATCGGTGTTCTTCCAGGGTATTTTGTTGAAGTCTCACCACTTCCCAGTGTCATTCTTCGTATTTCCTTTCCCCTTATTTTCCTATGTCTTGGAATGGTTGTCGTAAGGCTGTTGGTTAGGGTTGTATTTACCATTCTTTGTCTGTTGCAGATTTGCAAATCTGAACTCCCATTTGTTTTGGTGCCTAAATTTATGCTTGATTTTGATAACATATCGATAGGAAAATCCTAATGATGAGATGTTTATGAAATTCATTTTAGTTTGGATATACCTATGTAGAGCCCCATGGTATTTCAGAACAAGAGGTTGCTCAGAGTCTTTGATACCCAACTTGGTGTGCAAGGTATGGAAATTATTTGTGAACTCTGACACTATTTGGCTCTTCTCTTGCTGCAGTGTGGTCCATCTAATGTACCGGTATTCATAGTTATCAACATGATAGTATTGTTCCTTTACCGCATCCACAAAAAGATCCCAAGTAGGTTTGGCCCCATATATTCCATATTCCTATGTGGAACTTTTCTCCTAGTAAGTTTCCCACCAATTTTTGACATGGGAGAGAGCCCTTAGGAGTGTGAAGGTGATCGTTTCCCTATCAGAAAAATTGTGAACAAAGAAATAACCTTCTAGCAGATTCAACCATTTTTCAAAGGCATCTACATCTATCTGACCTTCAAATACGGGAATATCAAAATTAACTTGTACCTTGAAGGGAGAGGTTCCTCCAAAGTGTCTACCTGATGAATATGGACTTGTTTCTATCGGAAGGAGTTGAAGGACGTGGGAACAATTCTCCATCCTTTCATCCCTTTGTCACGTGAGATCTTTCTTAGGAAATAGTTTAAAAAAATATTTTTCTCTGCCATTTTTATTTTCTCTCGCCATAGAGGGTTTCTTGGGCATGCGAGAGCGATTGTCCTCAAGAGAGACAAGCTCGAGACCCAACTTGATGTACTCGGACCTCATCGGGGACGTGCACTGAAAAACGATCAAGAGCAGCTTGCTCTGATACCACTGAGCCAAATTATTTTTAGAACAAAATGAAAACAGATATATTACAATGAAATACACATAAAAATTGCGAGAAACGAAAAAATATAGCAATACATGATTTCTATTAATGAAATAAATGTATAAAGACTATAAAAATACAAAGTAAAAGACTTGCTAGAATGGTGGTAGCTTTATGTCTGAGAAGAGATGTGACGACTACGCTCATTCTCAAGAACATCATTACAATGAGGCTCTTAAGGACTTTTTATGATAAACACGAATGCCAAAACCATAGACATCCAAAAACCTAACCCTAGGAGATGAAACACCAAACGTTATGTGGGTCTTGATGGGTAAGTTGGTACCTAAAATTTATGGGGTCGTAACATTTTCATACGACCTCCATTTTAGGAACATGATAGCCCGTTGGAAAGGGATTTTCAATAACTACACATTATGCTATCAAAATCTGAATTTGTCTACAGTTTGATTATGGAAATCCAAAAAAACATTGTTTAGAGTCACAAAATAACCCTGGAAGTACAAAAAGATGCACTGACATGAAAACTTCCATAATAATCCATTTGGAATATGTGGGAGGCCACCAATTTCCACCTGGATGTTGTGTAGGGATTTGTGATATCCTCGTAAGTGTAGAAACCATAATTACAAAGAAATGTCCCCATTACAGAGAAACATGATGAGATGAAAACCATCAAGATGAGCCAATTAAAATTTGGGATAGGTGGGTGGGCACCAATGTGACATCCCCAAAAAAATAAAGTATTTTCGAAAGTCAAAATTTGCTAGAAAAACTATTCCGTTTTTAGTAAATTCGAATTTAAATTTTTTTCCATTTATGGCAATTTCGAATTTCGAATTTGATAAATTGTAATTAATTATTATGACTGTTGGGAAGAGACCTGATCTAACCCAACTAACTATTTGACTATGACACTTGTATGTAAACAGAATATTGTTTTGTTTATTGCAGGAGGACAAATGGAACAACCATGTTAAATTTAGTTGACCATGACTCCATGAGAGGGGAAAATGTTGGAACTACCTCTGGGCTGATTTTTACAAGAGGAAAATCAAGGATTTGGCCATTGGCATCCCCTGAAAATCAGGGATTTGGAAAGATGCGAAAATTCCCAAGGGAGGGAAAAGACCTAGGCAAAAAATAAATGTTTTTGCATATATAGCATATGAGAGGAGGCAGGATGCTGCCAAGTATGCCGGGGGAAAATGATTACCTCTTGTTGTTATGAACACTCACTACTAAGTGTGAGGCAAGAAGAAGTTTTTCTAAAGTTAAACGACGTTGTTGAGGAGGAGTTCCAAGTTAACCCTCATGGATTCATGGTCAGGCTAGGGGGTGAACATGACAAGTGAATTGGTTGCCCTATTCTATGGTTGGGAGGAACGTGGTTGTTCCCTTTATCTTCCCACGAACTGGTTCATATATGTTTTTTTCTTCTCTGCTTGAATGATTATATATGCCTGTTGTAATGCATTTGTGTGTCAAAAGTGAAATGTTTTCCATGGATTACATCTGTTCGTCTATATGAATTTTATAATAGATAACCAAATTCTAGAATTGTCTCTTTTGTAATTGAATCTCTAGGCGAAACTATCTATATATATAGATCTATTTGTAGTTGGTACTTTGCATAGGCGTTACTGATTAAAATAAAATGGAATGAATACAATAGACACTCACTTATGCAGAGATCTAATGTCAAGTTATGTAAGAAAACAAATTATTTCAACAAAAAATCAACTACAGGTCATGATGATTTATTTACTCGAAATTATTATCTGACTTAGATATATGAGAAATGTTTTGCTATTTAATTATGAAGGGAAATGTGACTATATTTTTATGAATCTTACTCCATCAATTATGTTAAGAGCTTGTTGCAAGTTTGATACCTGTTGTACATTGATTTCCTGTTAGTAATCACCCTTTGGAGATAAATCTGGCTATGTCGAAACCTCTCACACCCGTATTGCACACATATATGGAATCTTGTGGATATTTGAGAGTAAGTCTCTACCTTATTGAAACTACTGTTGCAAATGGTTACTACATAGTGGGAAATAACTATGCATACAAGTACCTAAACATATAGATATACATGCATTGGAATAATTCTGAAAATTGTAAGATTTCGTGACATGGAAAGGCTATATATATATATATATATATCAGAAATTATTATGGAAGTTCAAACAACGATTAGATATAATTGAACATGCTTTAAGTTCTGGAATCTAACTTCTAACAAATTTAAAACTTGTCAAGAATCTATGGTTATATATAACTAAATACTAGAGGCAAGAGGGCCAATAAATTCTAAAAATAACTATTCTAGAACCCGAGACTGGGTTTACACATATCCGATAAATTCACAAACCTTGATATTAAAATTTATAACTCGTCCAAGAAATGGTACCAGACTGATAGCAATATTTTTCATACGGAAACAATTCTTTTAGTAAACAAGACTGTCAATCTGTTCTGGCCATTAACCAAAGATCAAAAGTATAGAAGAAATTATACACATCCAAAAATTACAGTAAGAAATCTACAAAACCACAATGTTCATCATAAACCTTTGAAATTAAGGAAAAAATGCTATGATAGACGCTGTGGCATTAAGTATATCAACCAAAATGTCTGTGCAATAAAATCGATTCATACAGTATAAAGTTCAATATTATAAAGTGTTTTCTTTTATACAATGCATAACTGAAATATAGATTATTTGAAAATAGCCACGACAACAAAATTACAGAGTTAGTATTAGATTAGAGTGGGGAAAAGGTTTGAATAAAGGCACTCAATAATCCTTTATTTTATTTCAAAAGAGTCCTGTGTAGTAATTTTTACATATAGCAGTCGTGCCAGGATGTCAATAAAATTATTACATAGTTTGACCAAAATCAAATTGAACACGGACCTTTATGCAAGAGGGGTTACACTTCATCCTAACAATACTAAAGGCAGAACATAACTAATTGAAAATGGAAAATTGGATGGAGCCACGAGCCATTTTCCTAGCACCTGTAGAGTTAAAACTAAGAGGAGATGGGCTTGGAACCCAAATACCTTTTGTGCCAAGAACATGAGCGGTTATCCAAAACTTGCACAGACTGAAGCCCTGCAAAAGTATACCCTATAATTAGTAGCATAATAGGAAAGAAAGGTAAAAGGAACGACAACAGAATGGTGATTGTTCATAATCAGGGTATGCTTGAGTGATACTCAACTTCTGTTTGGTAGGATCGTTCTCTTCCTCTATTCGTCGCGTCGCTCTTTGTCTGGATATACGCTAGCCCAAGGTGGATTTTGCTTTAACCCCTGATGGGTACCCTTGTATCAACAGGGCCCATCATTAGTTCTCACACAAATCCTTGGGAACGAAACCAAACCAACAATGAGGAAATATTTACACAACAATTGATGATTTTAATGGGATGTCTTAATCCACAGTATCAAGTCCTTATAATGCATAAATGATATAATACATACTGTGTGCAAACATGGTATAAAATTTCTAACTAAACTGGAAATACACAGAGTCGTCGAGAACCAAATGGCATACAGTGTTGTTAAGGCGACAAATGATACCGAGATGCCCCAGCTTTTGAATCCAATTTACTAGACCACGATAAATACAATAACTGTTCGGAATGAACCACAGGAAAGCATCATTGGACTGCTCAACATTGGCAGCAGTATCAATTCACTTCGATACCAACCAAAACTCCAAATTTAGAGAATTTAAGACAAGAAAAAGAATAAGCTAAGACTATTTAGGAATTTCCACCCAATCTTACAATAGTCGAGTCGAGTCCCGGAGTAGGTTATTAGAGGGTCTATAAGGAACCATGTTATCAACAGAGATAGGAAAACCTATACCCTAAAGTATGGACAAATGAAGAATGATTACCTTCCCTCTAAGAAAATCCAGGGGAAACATCGTTAACTTCAAAGGGAATCATTTCCCCAAGATTGTGATGAATACGAAAATATTATAGAGAAGCAATAATAGGATAGGGGTTCAAAATAAAGAAAGAAAACATAACAACAGTTGCAGGATGATTATAGCAGCACTACTAACTCTCCCAAATTTCTCCACCTAAGTTACTCATCTATGGTATTATGGTTAAGGAAGAATTACCAGGGAATTGGTCCATTCCATCGGATGCATCGATGGAACAACCTTCATAAAAAAAAAAATCGCCGCTAGGAAACGATACGTAGAGCCCCTTCACAAAACTCAATAATGCAAAACTGTAATCCCATGAAACCCTAAGCGACACTTTATTTTCTCAGATTAAATGTGAAGGGTATAAAGGATGGTTAGCCATGTGATATGGGCAGAACCGGTGTGACACGTTGGTTGAAAATCCAAGTGAGTTACCATGTAACTTACGCTCATAGGATTTCAATTAATGGTGGGTACAGAGTGTTAACTACTCCTGACAGTGGATCTTTCATTTTCCTTAAATAATGTCACGATTAGACCCCCTCCTTAGCTCAATGAGAATCAAATCCCGATTAAAATTCGTGGCCTTAGCTTTAACTAGCAGTCTGACGAAGTTAAATATTCGTTGGAACACCTTAAGTAGGGGTAACAAGAGTTAACATAACCCTCGTTTATCAAATTTCGTTTGATATTGGACTAGAACATTCACTACGATCGCCCTGATGGCTATATAGATGGAATTTAAGTATTGTGTCCCAATAGTAATTTACTTAAGTGGACATGTGCATGAAATTAGAGATATCATGTTAAATAATGAGTGATAACATAGGTCTTTATGTTAAAGAGTGAGTTGTAACATTGAAATCTGAGTTCGAATATTATCTTCATAGACCTACAGATACATATAAGTAAATAGAACGAAGGCAGAAGAAAATTGCTAGAACTTGGAGGTTTACCCTTATAATCTTTTCTATTAGTAGTGAGTTAAGATGATGTAGCTATAACATTTGTAGTAAGTCGGGCTTAGGATTTATACCTCAGTTTTTTTATAACAAGAGTTGGTTAGGATCTTTCCTTCTACCAAGTAATCTTTGTAAACGAAATTTGAGGAGTTTACGATCAGAAAAGTTTTTTTTTGTATGGTAAATTCGAGGTTTATTACATATGGTGTCAGAGCAAAGGTTACAACACTGGACCTTAATAGGGCCACGATAGTTGCTTTATATATATATTCGATTTAAGAAAAACTAATAAACCTTTTTGTTACAAACAAAAAACCCTTTATGTTTTGCATGAATTATGACAGCTCAGGATGATGTAGAAATCATAATGGAAGGGGATCTAGAGAAAGTACCTCCAAGAGATCCAAGACAGAACAGTGACAGAAGCTCACCTATGGAAGTATTGGAAACAATGAGGAATATTATTGTTGAACTGCAGGTTTTCAAAGCAGACAATGAGAAACTGAAGAAAGCACAATAGGAACAACAGGAGATAAATGAAGTCATGCTGCGCAACATAGTAACCAAGAAAATCCCAAAAGACGATAATCATGAAGAAGAGGTCAGTAAGAGGGCCTCCAAGAACTCTGGTCCTAAAGCAGAAAAAGAGGACAACTCATCTGAGGGTACCCCTTCAGCTGAAGATAAAGAAAAACCAAACAGAAAAAGGAAACAAGAAGATCATCTTGAAGGGGAATTCAAGAAGATTAAACCTGCTACATTTGACGGGGAATCCAGAACAGGTGAGGAAGATGAGTCATGGTTATTAGATATCAAAAAATATTTCCAAATATACAACTATTCCAGCAATATAAAATTCATAATGGCCATTTAAAACCTGAAAGGAAAGGCCAACAACTGGTGGCAAGATATGAAATTGGAAAAGGGCTTAAAAGAAAAACAGATGGAATGGTATGACTTCAAGAAATATTTCAAAAAATAGTACCTATATGAAAGCTACTATGAAAGGAAAACAAAAGAATTTTACGAGTTAATACTTGGACAGATGAGAATGGAAGACCTTATAAATAAATTCCTGGAATTACTAAGGTTTGTAGCTTACATATGGTAGGATAAGGTGAAAATCCAACAATTCTTAAGTTGTTTACCACAGTCCTACAGGGACAAAATTGAGTTTGACAACCCCAAATCCTTGAGTTTAGTATTCAGGAAAGAACGAATGTGCTACAACCAGTATAAACAATGGACATAGTTTCCCAAATCCTGGAAAGATAAGAAACAAGATTGAATGAACCAACGAAAGAAGGGGTACCAACCATCTCCTTACCAGAATGCAGCAAAAAGATTTTCGAGAAAATATTTTCACTCCAACCACCCGAATACGCAAGGCAATGGTAAACTAGTAAATCTAGGAATGAAGAAGTTTGGGGACAGCCCCCGCGAACCGTTAAAGTGCTGGGAATGCAGAGAACCTCACCTAAGGAGGAACTGTGCATGTTTAATTTCAGCAAACCAAACTGTTGTTCATAACTTTCAGGAAGCCTCGATGGTGGATGATGTGGGTAGAAGCCTGCATTGAATAAATGCAGCCATAGATGGTCGGTAAGCT
This sequence comes from Picea sitchensis, assembly GCA_010110895.2. Classification (NCBI taxonomy): domain Eukaryota; kingdom Viridiplantae; phylum Streptophyta; class Pinopsida; order Pinales; family Pinaceae; genus Picea; species Picea sitchensis. The sequence continues at coordinate 5,727 of SNQJ01S0018181.1, read as the reverse complement.
TACCACCAGTCCTCTGTGGTAGAAATCGAAGGTAAAATCAATGAAACTTGAATTTCTATTTTAATTGACTCTGGACCTATGTTAAGTTATATTACTCCTGGTATAGTAGAGTCAAATAAACTTAAGAAACTGAAGCATGCAAAATCATGGCCGATACAACTAGCTACCGGAACTAAAAGGAAAGTAGTTGAATTTATTTCTGATTTTGAGTTCATCTTAGATGGTCAAAAAATAAGGACAAATCTGAACATCCTACCCCTAGGATCTTATGATATGATTATCGGAATGGATTGGTTGGAAAAGCACAAAGAAATATTTTATTGTTATACAAATACACTTAACTATAAAGATGGTTATGACACTACTAGAATAGCCCAAGGTGTACCAAAACCTGTATCAGTTAGACAAGTTTCCGCGATACAATTCAAGAAATTCATGAGAAAGGGATTTCAAGTTTATGCCATCTAAGTAACAAACCTATTATAAAAGAAAGACAAACCCAAATTGGAAGACTTTGTTGTTTTATGTAATTTATGAGACGTATTCATTGATGAAATACCTGAATTACCCCCTAGAAGAGAAATAAACTTCTCCATAGACATACTCCCTGGTTCAACCCCTATCTTGAAAGAACCTTACCGAATGAGTATACCAGAATTGACGGAATTGAAAATCCAACTGCAGGAGTTATTGGACAAAGAGTATATCAGACCAAGTGTTTCACGTTGGGGAGCACCCGTCCCTTCTATGAAGAAGAAATATGGTACTCTAAGACTATGTATCGATTATAGACAATTGAACAAAGTGACTATTAAAAACAAGTACCCTTTACCTAGGATAAACGATCTTTTCGATCAAGTAGGTGGGACAAAGATATTTTCGAAGTTGGATTTACGATCTGGATATCATCAAGTTAGGATAAAAGATGAGGACATAAGCAAGACATATTTTCAAATGAGATATGGACATTATGAATTTGCGGTCATACCTTTCGGACTCACTAGCACGCCAACCACATTCATGTGCTTAATGAATAGTATTTTTAGTCAATACTTGGACAAATTCATGCTGGTGTTTATTGACGATATACTAGTATATTCAAAAATGAAAGAAGAACACGAAGAACACTTAAGAATCGTCCTGCAAAATTTGAGGAAACACAAAACTGTATGCTAAATTCGATAAGTGTGATTTTTATCAGAAGAAGATATAATACCTAACACATGTCATTTCTGCAGAAGGCATTGCAGTTGACCCTGAGAAAGAAAGATCCATTATGAAATGGCTGGTACCAAAGGATGTAGCGGACATTCAGTCATTCATGGGAATCATCGGATATTATCGCAGATTTATAGAGGGGTTTTCCAAAATAGCCTACCCCATCACATAGTTACAAAAGAAAGGGACCAAGTTTAACTGGCCACAAAAGTGCCAAGATAGTTTTAATAAGTTGAAGGAATTATTAACGACCACACCCATTCTAAAGGTAGCATACCCAAATAAAGACTTCACGATCTGTGTTTGTTAAGCCCTAATATTGGCTCATTACCCCTTAATTGGGGCATATTAGATTAGTAATGTTATTTTATTTATGTCGG
>SNQJ01S0018180.1:199469-211660 GCA_010110895.2 Picea sitchensis | reverse complement strand
TCAATCACTTTAAAATATATCCACTTTTAAAATATAATATTATCGATAACTTTCTTAATTTATTTCCTTCTACTTTAAATATTACTCTATTTATTACTCTTTTTAAATAGAAAAACTACATCCAAATTGATATCCACAAAAACACCTCCTCAAATGTATCAAAGTTAAAAAGTCATTTGTTAGATTATAAATTACAATGATTTTACTAACTAAGTTCCACTTGACAAAAGTGAAAAAAAAAAGAAAAACTTCAAAACCCTATGGTGAAAGTGGAATTCCATTTCAAACATTGGACTAGTTTGTTTTGATGTAATCTTCAAAAATTATATTCTTTGACAAATCCCATGAACTTTTCAACGAAAAAATGATGAACTTTTGATATCACAAAATGTTTTTTACTTTAAAAATCCCTTTTTTACCTTATAAAAGGCTCCAACCATGAGTGAGAGGCTTACAAAACAAAATGTGTCTTTATATCATGGACACTCATGACCCATCTAAGTGGAGAGTTGGAGAATGCATGAGCATAGAAAGCATGTATTTCTTTGACAATAAAATAAAAATATTCAATTTATTGACAATTTTAAATATCCAATACAAAGAATTTATAATTAACATAATTTTTTTTGGTTAATCTTGACTTAGTTATATGGAGTAATTAAAATAACTTTGTTATAATCAATGATAGGTAGGTTTATAGTTCATAATTCATGGATTCATGATATTGGGTAGCCCATGGTATTGCTCATGGTAATTCATATGATGAAGCCTATTTAATGGCTTGGGATATTCCATTGTAATTCCTCACGATATGGGCCTTATAAGAAATTTACCTATTGCCCCCTATAGGCATGATTGACCAATGTACGCTTGAAGTGCATATTGTAGGCTTGATTTGGTTTAGAGAGTCAAGCAAGAAGGAGTTCAATGTTGAAAATTCTCATTAAGAGAACGCATAATCTGTAATGTATTATAATAATTTATTTATTGAATAATACATTGAGTGTGCTTTAGAGTGTGGGGTTTTTCTATTGGAATGGTTTTCCCCAAGAAATTATTGTATAATGTTCGTATGTTTTTGTGTTATTTCATTTGTTTGCATTTTTTCTATTTAATTTATGCACATATTTTTCTTATTGATTAGTGTAGGAAATTTATTTCACACAACTATGTCCTTTCATTTGGTGGTAAAGCGTAATCACCTCAAATCCAAGGTGTTAGGAACAAGGTATTTTGATCTAATATTGGTTAGAGGTTGAGCTTATGCAAAATAAAAAAAATGTTGCAAGAAAATGGCAAGCATGACAAGACTTAAAATGGAGAGTGAACTTGAAGGAGGTGGCTTTGGCCTGGACCATACATGGTGAAACATGTATTTCTGGATAGATGGATAGATTTACCACTTGGATGTTTGGACCTATTGAGATTGAGTAGAGATTTGACGGATTTGTTAGATTCAAAGACTACATGTCTTAAGTTAGTTGTAGATTGTGTGTGATCTAAATATGTCAAGACCTCGATTTACAATTTATTTATTCATATCTACAATATTAATAAGTGATTATTATTTGCAGTACTAGATTTATTGGTGGTCTACTATTGGAATCCATGAATATCAAATAGGACTATATTTGTTGGTGGTCTATTTCTCAGAGCCATGAAGATCAACTAAGAATGGATCTATTGTATTATCATGAAGAGCGCCATGTAGAGCCCAATGAGCTCTTTGATATCCATAACATATGGTGGTAAGATAAGTATTTATTTGAAAAATACTTGTTCTATGTAACTATAATGGTATTGGGTACCCCATGGTATTGCTCATGGTATTTCATATGATGAAACTTATTTAATGGTTTGGGATACTCCATTATAATATGTTTCATGGTATAGGCCTTGGGAGTTGCTATATTGGCCCATATAGACATGCACGTCCAATGTAATTATGGAGTGCATAGTGTAGGCCTAATTTGGGCTAGAGATCCAAGCAAGAAGGAGCTCAGTGTCGAGCATTCTCTAATGTATTGTAACCATCTAGTTGTTTAATAATACATTGAGTGTGCTTTATAGTGCATGAAGACCCTGTAATGTGTTTTAACCATTCAATTGTTCAATAATACATTGAGTGTGTTGGGTTTTTCTTTCAAAAGATTTTCCCCAAAAAATCATTTTCTAATAATTATATGTTTATGTATTATTTCATTTGTTTACAATTGTTATATTTAATTTTTACACATTTTTCTCTCTTTGATTAGTGTAAGAAGTGTATTTCACAATATTAGATTCTTTCATATAAATAAAAATCTAAACCTGAAGATACCTTAACACCAGTTCCCATCATCATCTTGCTCAAAAATCCACTTTCCTAAAAACCTTGGTTACTCACACCATTCGCATATCTCCCCCTCAATTCCTTGTGGGGGAAAAGGCCCACCTAACCAAAGCCCTTTTATCCAATGACTACTCTCTCTCTCAAATCAACCAAGCATTCTGCTTAGCCATCGATCCTAAACCAAAAATATTCTCTATGTCCTTCCCTCCTCCTTCTCTCATCTCTCTGCCTTATATCTAGGGCACCACTGATCACATCTCAAAACTCTTAGATAATAATATTAAAACCTTATTCAAACCCTACAAAACCCTCAAACAAATTTTCATAACTACTAAAGATAAATTTGACCCGATGCTTGGCCCAAGAGTTTATCAAATTCCTTGCTCCTGTGGGGAATATTACATAGGTCAAACTGGAAGAACCTTTAAAGCTCGACTTAAAGAGCATATAGTTGATACTACCTATAACTGAATCTCCAAATTAGTTTTTGTTGAACACTCTTTTAATTCCAAACACCTTATATTCTTTGACCAAACTAAAATATTATCCTCAACCGCTCATTACTCCCCATGTCTCATTCAGGAAGCCCTTGAAATTGAAAAACATCCTAATAACTTTATTCGCAAAGATGACTACAAAATTAGCCAATCTTGGAAGCTCACCATCCATCACCTTGACCATTGGGCTTCCTCCTTTTCATTTTCAGTTTCCTAATCATCTCCAACCTTTCTGTCCTCCTCTCTTTTTATTCATTTTTTTCCTTTCCTTTAACTATTTCTTTGTTTGTATCTTTTCTCTTCATCTTATATGAAATCTCCTTATCTCATTGTTCTGGCGTGTTAACTTATCGACTTCTTTTAAATTTATTATTATCTCATATTATATATATCAAATCTCTCACTTATTTAAAGAAATCATTTTTTTATTAATATCTCACATTAAATACTTCAAATATCCCTCTTAATAAAAAAAAAGTCCTAAATTACTTTACTTTACTTTACTTTATTTTATTTTATTTTATTACTATCTCATATCAATTATACCAAATCTCCCACTCAATTAAAAATATCCACTTGATAACTCACTTTTATTCCTTATTTTAATAATTCATTACTAAAAATCCTATTAATATCATTATAATACTTTATTATTTTAATAATTCATTACTAAAAATCCTATTAATATCATTATAATACTTTATTGCACTTCTTAATTCTTTATCTCCTAATCTAAACTACTTTTTGTAAGTCCTTATTTTAATGCTTAATTATTATTCTCATTCTTATTTTCCAACTAATCTCAATAACTCCCTTTTTACCCTATATTTAATATTATTAAAGTCTTTGTCATCACCCATTAAATACTGTATTTTAATACCCTATTACTTTATCTCATAATCTCAATGGCTACTTGACTACTTTTAAGACTTTATTGCATTGACAGGCTCTCTACACCTCCTTTTTTTCCAAAAAGTAAATTTCTCAATTATATTAGGAATATACTTTTTTATATCAACTGGTCCACTTGGGATATAATAACGACTAATGAAGATATTTCAAATATTACATGAGATATATGATCAGAGTTCCAAAACTCTATGATGTGTGAGTGCAAACAAAAGTCTAAGCCATTATAGATTGGGTGAACATTCTACATCCAATCATTGGAGAGTAGAAACAACAAAGAACAAAAAAAAGTCATAGTCAAAAAGTTGAATCAACACTAGAACAGATGGATGTGTTCTCTAGGACCTTCCACGCCATTTTTCTAGTAGTAGAAAGTGATGATGCCTTTAGGTTCTAGATATGATTGTTTGGATAAAGTCTCTGCCTCCTTGTTGTGTACCCTATATATATGCTGAAAATTTAATTCCTGAAAAACTTTGATTAATTCCATCACTTTGATCTTCGAGCCCTCAATTGCACATGCTTGTAATATGCCTTTATTTTTATCCAATCTATGACCACCTTTGAATCCCCCAGGATCTGTAGGTTATGAAAAGATAGGTGGTGTGCTAGAGTCAATGTTTCCTAGACTCCCATAGGTTCAGCTTAGGTATTAGTGCCCTCACCACAATTCATCAACCATTTAATAACAATGCACTCATGTGTTTTTAGGACACCCCCGGCTCCACATTGTTTTCCATCAGTCTGAGTTGCACCATCAAAACAAGCTAGTGTGTATCACGTCTGGTGAGAAAAAGAAAAAGTACGGGATTGTAAAGGTTTCTATATACAAAACTTCCTCTTGAGGGCACCCATAGTTTTTATGGTTACCGTAATAGCAGAGGGAGAAATATTCTCGAAAATCGCAGAGTTTCTCTCCAACCAGATATACCAACAGGTAAGGGCCGGGAGGTATGACATATTTGCTTTCTCATTTGTCCAGGATTTATAACAATCCAGCAATGTTGAACCTATCCATGCATCCTTAAAACTCGGGAGAGTGTTTAATCGTTTCCAGATTGATTTTTTGAAGATACAATGAATGAAAAGATGGTTTATGTCTTTGAAAAATCTCTTGCATAATGGACACTAACTAGGGCCTTCCCAACCCTTTTTTGGAGTGTATCCCATCTATGAATCTTTCCCTCAGCTACCATCAAGGTGAATAATTTTATCTTAAGTTGGATGTCCCATTTCCATATGCCACGCCTCCATCAATCAATACCCAAGCAGTCCCGAGTGGAGATAAGAGACAAGTAAACATATTTTGTGGAGAGGTACCTTGAATGGTCACCTCACGTCCACATTAAAGTGTCATCGCCATCATATATGGAGACTCCTGCGTTGTTGAGAGTCATGTAGTAACATTCCCATTCAGCTGACAACGAACCCGAAAGGCCAAGGTCCCTATATCTGTACCAGCTGGTCGAGTGTCCGACTTGTACAACAAGGTTCCTCGCCTGTGAGAGAATTGTGATTTTTTTCTGTCTTAACAAAGAAACAAATTCTCGGGAGAGAAAGGATCTGTCCTCCAAACCCAGGATCTTGTCTCTACCAATAGCCATAAGGTGTCCCGAACCAGGAATCCATCTAAACCACTGTGTGATCAGGTGAATGGATTTTAAGAGGCCACCCCAAATCTTTGAGACTGCAGTCGAAATGAAAGTAGGCGATCTGAGCCAATTTATAATCGTGGTAGATGGAAAATATTTATATTTTATAACATCATTTCAAATGCCTACACCCATTAGAACCCTCCAGAGAGTATTTGTTGCTAAGGATTTACTGAAGTGAAAGATATTGTGGAACCCCCAACCTCCATAGATTTTTGGTTTAGCCAGAGTGTCCCATATGAAAAGATGTAAATGAGAAGAGTCCCCATTTCCTCTCTAGAGGAAATTAAACATAATAATATTGATCTGGTTTAAAATAGAGAACGAGATGGTTTCCAATGACATCTAGTAAACATGCAGGCTTTCAAGAGTCGATTTAACCAAAATAAAATGTCCACCCAATGATAACCATCTATTACACCATAGATCTATTTTTTTCTCCATCTTGGATAGTAGCTAGTTCCAATCAACATTTTTTTGTAGCCCAGTAGTCAAGTAAAAACCTAGATATTTAAACCTTGTGGACAACATTGAAAAATTATATGGAAGAACAGTCCTATATGGTGCCAAGTCTGCCTCCGATAATCATGCATGTAGTACAATTGATTTCTGTACATTTACCCTTAAACTTGATGCTTTGCAAAACAAATTGATGATGCCATCAATTTCTATCCATTCATTAATAGAAGTGTTTGCCATGATTAAAATGTCATCCACAAATAAAATATGAAGGATCTTAATCATTCTAGAAACTCTTATGCCTGAGATCTTCCCTACCGCTTTGCTTTCTTTAAGTAGTAAGATAAGACCTTCCAATACTAGAATAAATAGCAAAGGAGATAAAGGGCATCCCTGACGTAATCCGCGGCCGCTCCTGAAGAAATCTGTAGCTTCCCCATTTACTAAAACAACAAAGGAAGATGAAGAGACGCATCTCATTATCCGGTTGGTGAAATGTACCCCAAATCCAATTTGTAATAAGATCATTCTTAGTAGATCCCAGTCAATACAATCATATGCTTTTTGTAGATCCAGCTTCAGAATAATTGACTTATATTTCTTCTTTTTAATGCTGTGAAGGCATTCATGAGCAGTGCCAATGGCGTCTTGTATTTGGCGGCCCTTCAGAAAGCCTAGTTGTTCACCAGAGAGGGATCTGGATAGGACCGGTCTGATACGATTTGCTATGATCTTAGAAATTAACTTGTATACAAGATTGCAGACAAAAATGGTCCTGAAGTCATTGAAATGTTTCAGCTTATTCGACTTCGGGATGAGGGCTATAAAAGTTGAATTGAGGATGCTTGCTATCTGTCCCTTCATCCTAGATTCCTCAACCATTTCTAACAGATCGACACCCACTAGATCAAAAAAGAAAGTGAAGAACTCCACAGTCCAACCATCGGGCCTAGGACTCTTATCTTTCTTAAACATGAATAATACCTCCCTCAATTCTTCTAAGTTAATAGGCCAAGATAGGGAGCTTGCTTCTGAAACATTTACCATATAGGAAAAAATCCCAACTAATCTACATTGTTCAAATGTTGTTTGTAGATCATGTGCCTTGAAGAAATTACTGAAATATTTCATAGCCTCAACTTTTATATTCTTCTGACCGGTACGACAACGACCAGTGGAATCTACGATATCCCATATGTGTTTGCGGTTTCTTCTATAACAGGCATATTGATGGAAGAACTTTGTGTTCTGGTCACCTCCTTGAATCCATATAGCCCTGTTGTGTTGCCTCCACAACTCTTCCTTTGCTCTAAGAAAAGTGTTTCGTTCATGTTCTATATTACTTAAATTCTCTGATTCCAAATGCTCCAACCTCAAAATGTTTTTTTTATTCTTTTCCTTGATCCAAAGCTTAGTATGTTTCTTTAGATCCTTTAGTTTCCAAATGATTATGTGTTTCCTGCCTCCTTCAGAAAGGTACAGCGGGTCTGTCCAGATCTTGTGTACAAGGGAAATGAAGTCCTTTTCCTGAAGCCACTGAGAATTTAGATTGAACGGATAAGGTTTGTATGTCGGCCCGATCTCTAGTTGTAATAGGATCGGACCGTGATCGGAAACAAAGAGGTATTCCAACGAGGAACAATATAAACCCACTCTAGATAGGAGCTCTTCAGAAATGTAAAATCTATCCAGTCGTTTGGCGATAGAGCTAGTCCCTTTGTGCCCATTCCTCCATGTGGGTACAATTATGTTTGGTTGGATGTCAATTAACTGATTGGTCTAAAAAAGCGTTTTGAAAAATTCTAACAGAGGACCAGCCTGTGCTGATCCACCCCAAATTTCACCAGGTGAGACTGTGAAATTCAAATCTCCTGCTATGATCAAATTTTTGTGTTAGAGAATGCCACTGTCCACCACAACGTTCCAGAATTTATTTCTCTCCATGCAAGGGCCATAAATCTTTAATAAAATAAGCTTCTTCTTGCTATCAATGCAAATTCCTGTCAATAAAATGCCACCAACAGAGAGGTAAGGTACCAATTCAAATTTATTTGTATCCCAAGAAATCATAAGACCTCCCGAGGTCCCGTTAACAGCACAAGTGACCCATGAGGGACATGTGCTACACATGAAAGTTCTATCTTTTTGTTCCGGGACCAGAGTTTCCTGTAAAAATAAGGTATCAAGACAAGTTTTATCCAAAAGTCGTCGAACAGAGGCCGTTTTTAGGGAACCTCCTACCCCTCGGAGATTTAGGGATAGATAAATCATTATTTTTCCCGTGCAGGGGCTTTCACCGCTCTAAGTGTCCCACTATCAGTGGAAGGAGAAACTGTAACAAGTTGTTGGGAGGAAGAGGCCGAACACTTTTTTCTAGCACTACGGGTTTTAATGGGGGGGTACTCAATACCCAGGCCACGTGACCAATCAAAATCCTTACCGTTACCTACATCATCAGGTCAAGAAGTACTGGCTTCCCCATCCCAAGAAAAATATTTATACAAATAGTTCCCCAAAAATAACGGTAGAGGGACAGTACCAGAGGGGTCATGAAGGTAAGGCATCAAGGAGTCTAATACCTCATTTAAAGAGGAGTCAGTTTCCTCCGATTAACGGTAATCGGGAAGTGTGGCAGGGTTCCCGCAAGGGTTTAAGGGCAACTTGAAGGTGGAACAAGGTTGGTAGGGTTCCAATAGAGCAGAAGAGTGTGTAGTAACATGATCTAACACTTCTATAGGACTAGGACTCCTGGAATTTTCCTGGATGACGTCGTCCGACAGTGATACAAACAAGGGATCCTTATCCACCTGCCGAAAAGAGTCCCCGACAATGGGCCCAACAACAACCGTAGCCACCACCATGGGCCTCCACTCAAATGAAGTATTTTGTTTTAACCATTTAGAAGCGTCCAAAGTCTCTTTTTCCATACAAGTTAAAGTAGAGAAAAACATAGGGCAGTGTGAACGTAACTTACCCGTGAGACTCTCCGGGGGCAAGGAAGGGATGGTAACCTCCGTCAGGAAGAGGAAATCCCCGAACTCGCTTGTGGTAGCCTCTGGTGAAGAGTTATATATATTCTCTTGTAACTCTGTCTCCTCTGTATCGTCCAATGAACCCCATCATTTACAATCCTGTTGTAGGTGACCGGTGCAATGACAAATGCTGCACCTAAAAGGTATTCCTAGATAATCAAGTCTTTGTAGAGTTTTACGACCCCGACAATTGATCTCTAAGACTTCTGGTAGCCCACTATGTATGTCGATTTCGACCAAGACCCGCGCCACCTTTCTGACCGTAGCGTTAAGTTTATGACTATCCATAGGTATAAACGTGCCAAGAGAGTTTTTGATTGCCATGAGTGCAGCTTCATTCCAAAGGTGGATGGGTAAGCCCAATAGAAGCACCCACAGGTGGTGCAACTGAAAGTACTCAGAGGTTGGGTTGAAAGCAACATGCCACTGTTTAATCACGAGGTTGTTGCCCCCCATGACCCACCTACACTCTAACATAATGGAAAAATCTTCCAGGGACTTGCAGACGAAACCTAACCATCCCTTGGTTAGGTATAAGATTTCCGGCGCGTAACCTAAAAGGGGAACCCACTGATTATATACCCAATCCTATAAAGTAACATTGTTGAGGCAACGATAAGATACCCTAACAACAAGACCACATAATGCTAGTCTAGCGGCCTGTTCAAGCTCCACATCCAACCCCAAAACCATCTTTCTATGTGCTTTCACCGGTTTCCACAGTTGTCGACGACTACCGGGGAGTCTCGCAGGATAAGACTCCTTCTGTGATGATGGGGGAGCCTTCTCTCTGTGAAAACTACCCTCACTATGTGCTATGGGAAACTTTGTGTTTTGACGGGCACAGTCTATTAGACCAGGAAGAATACCATAGTGAGTAGGAGGTAAACAAGGCTTAACGTTAGAAGGTGGTGGCCGATGGGATGTCAAATCCCCCTGTGTAGACTTGAAGGAAAGGGTACCAATCCCCATGGTGTCTTCACAGTCGAAAAGATCGGCCTGTTGCCAAATAACCTCGCCTGTAACCTTCATAAGTGCGTCGACATCTTGCGCAATGTCATCCCGACCCGACATGACTATGGTGATCCGCCACTTGGGCTCCATTGAAAGTTTCGTGGCAGGGGAGTCAGTCCAAAAGTCAATCAGTGAAGAGTTTAGTGGAGGATGATCAGCCTAGGAACCAGGGCCTATTAAAAGTAATTTAATGGTTAGACAGACGACATGCTCCAAATAAGCGAGGGTAAGTGCGGGAACAATCCCCGAAATAGTAAACTAAGTTCTAATCCCGTGAGGTGGAGGTAACTAGACGATTGGAAGGTGAATAGGGAACAAAAATCTTAAACATAACCGACAAAAGCACAAAAGAACTGATCCAGTTAATAACCAAACCCGTCTAAAACATCACACTCACTGTAAACCAGACAAGTAGGAACCAGACTTCGGCTCCCTAAAGTGTCTGCCATTGTTGTTGTTTTTTGAAAAAAATCTCCCACACAGTTGCAAATCTCTTTGGCTCTCCAAGCAAAAAGTGGAATTAACTTGCTTTCCTGACCCTCTATAACCTAGTATGGTATATATTACTTTTTTAATATATTACTTTAGTTTGATATATATCACTTTTTTAATATATTTAAAAAATATATATATATTTTAGAGGGTAATATGGGAGAGATGTTGAACAGTAAAGTGTTAAGTGTTATGTTATAATTATAATTATAAAGTGGTTCAATAAATAATAATAATAATATTTATTAAAATAAATTCGATTTAATATATGTAAGTAGTAATTACTTTAGTTTGGTATATAATTATTTTTTTAATATATTTAAAAAATTGAAATATTTTAATATATAATAATATATATTATAATATTAATATATTAAAAAATATATTGGTTTGAATTTGTTCTGATTCAATTTTCCATAACTTTAATCTCAACTACTACTTTTATTACTTTATTAAAAATCTTTAATATCATGATACTTTATTACCCTCAATTTTTTATCTTTTAATTTCAACTATTTTTTTCTTAGTCATTTTATAAGTATGTTGTTAAGGCATTTTGTAAATAAAGTCACTGGTTCAAAATCTGGAAGAGAAAAGCCAAATAAAAATTATTATGTAAGAATTTAAGAATGAGGTGATTCACTCTGTACTATGGAATAAGATTTGGTCCAATATTCCACGGGATTTTCTATGGGGTTCCTGAGTGGGAGATCCTGTGTGTTTTGTACCATCACTCGACCGGGTTCGACCACCAGACGTGATAGAAGTAGTTGCCTACAATTTAGTTGATAACGCGTGGAATTGGCTTCCCAGCTTATCCGAAAAGCCATCGTTGGGGAGATAGGTATTGTGAGGGGGATTTTACAAAGCTATAGCCTTTGAACCAAATCCACATAGGAAGGCAGAGTAAAACAGTTTACAAGTTTCAATTTAAAATAAAATTGGTTTAAAAATAGAAATTATATCAAGTCTTTGGGATGGAGTCTTATGGGATAGTAAAATTGGTTAGACGTGTGCATACTCTTCCAGTTTGGGGAGAGGCCACGAGTTTGAACCTATGTCTCCTGGGGCTGCGAAGCTTTATCACTCCCATATCATTATTATTGTTTAATTATGTTTAGTAAATTTTTATTAATTTATTTTCTAATTAAATTTTAAATTCCAATTAAATATTAAAGAAGATTGACATTAAAATAGCTCATGTCATTTAGAATTTTTATTTTAAATTTAATAATTATGGTTTTATTTTACTCCCAATATTGAGAGTGAAAAATTAAAAAAAATATTATATTTAAAAAAAATAAAAATAAATTTATGATAATTTTTTGAATTTTTTTAAATGATAGATTTTGTTTTTATTTTATATATAAATTTAGTTTAATGATTTTCTTTAAACAGTGGATTGTAACATTAAAAATATAAAAAAATTTAAATTTTCAAACAATTTTATTTATAAAAAAATAAAGTATAAAATTTAAAATTTAGTAAAATAGTTTCATCATATGAATAAGTTTATATTAATGAATGGAATATTGGTTTTAATTTTTTTCCTCCTTTTTCACAACTATACTTTAATATAGTAAGAACCATCACATTAGTCAGGATCAACCTTCTTAAAATATATTAAGATTGTTAAAATTATAAGTAGATGAATTCTTGAAGATGTGTTCTATTTTTTCAGTCAAATGTGTGATCAAATTTTAGCATTTTACACATTTCTAAATTAAAGTTCATGCTTTGTAAATTTTTACATATCAAAACAATTTGTAAATTGTGTTTGTTTTTTTTTTAATTTTTTTTTCTT